>VWYE01025982.1:225690-284934 GCA_013398995.1 Alaudala cheleensis | reverse complement strand
TAATACAGAGAATGTATTATTTTAAAATAATCCCTGTGTAACTGCCTGTGTTATTATGAAATACTGTTAGGGAGTCCCTGCATAATTGCTTCAGGTGAGTTCCTGACCAGAGTGGCTAATGCTAACAGAACTTGTAAATACAAGGATTAAAAAAAAAAAAAAGTGCTATTCAGTGATTTGTTCATTTTCTGGTTTTTATTCTTTTTTCCATAATTTCCCTTTGCAAATCCAGGCTCAGGGTGGCTGGGCAGATCAAAGCACCAGTTCTACCTTTCTGCAGCTCCTCACTCCTTGCAGTGTGATCACTCACTCCTGGAGCAAGGTGGTGCCATTCAAATCCCCCCACAAGGGAGCACCTCCAGCCACTGTCCCTTCCCCCAGAGCTCTGGATGTACTTTCAGCAAACACCTCACAGAGCAGAGGACTGCAATTGTGGCCCAACCACACCACCCAGGCAGCAGCACAAATATAACATGTAATAAAGGCAGCCAGCAAAACCCTCCCCAGAGCCTGCCTCCTGCATCTGCCCAGCCTCACTCATCTCCAGCTCCCCTGAGCAAGTCATTGAAGCAGGGCTTGCTGCCATCTGGAGAGCCAGGACACTGCCACTGCTCCAGGACTCACAGGCTAGCAGGAGACTCTGTTTACTGGGGTTTGTGAAGAAAACTGCGATTTTGGGGATGAAATGAGTTGTCATCAGCTCTATTCTGCAAGATGCTAGCTCTGGCCTGGATCCAGGAAAGCACTTAAGCACTTGGTTATCCCTTTAAAAGTAGGCAACTTTTCCCCTAACGGTATCACAGCAAATCTATTCAAAAGAGCTTTAAAAAGGAGCACAGACAAAACAGGGCAGTGTAATACAAGTGCTGATTCCAAAGAAGAATGCTTTTGGGTTGCTCTCAAGAGCAGCCTTCTCACTTTTGGCTTCTGGTGGCACCTGCAACATTTAAAAAGATGAAAGGGGCCACGTGTCAAAAGCTGGAATAAAAAAAACTTTGCAGGCTAAAGATTCACAGATCATTTTAAGGCAGCAAATACAAACTGCTCTTTGCTCATCACTTATTAGTTAAGACAAACTGGGATGTGAGTTAATATTCCTTGCCAGGATCTGTCGCACCCAGGGCCAGCTGAGGAGCAGCAGCTCTCCCCAGGACGGAGAGCAGCCATCCATCAGGCAGTGCTCACACTGCCAGCAGCTCCGCGGTGTGCTACTGCCCCCGTGTGCAATAAACATTCCTAACAGCCACCCCAGGGCTGGAATGCCACCCTGCTGCCATCCTCACACAGCTGGCAGGGAGGGAACAGCCCGGTGCCCTGCAGCTGGAACACCAGGGGAATGTTTGGGCTCACTGCCAAGCTGTGAGTGACAGGACACTGTCCCTTCTCGATTATTCTGTAAGAACTTCCCGGATCTGGGACAGACATTTGGAACAATCTTGCTGCAGCACAGAAAACAAAGGACCTTGAGACAGCTGGGGTGAGGTTTGGAACAGCTCAACTCTTACTTAGGTACAAAAATACTCAAAATTTGAAAGTTTTCAGTGCAGAAGTACTTTTGAAAAATGTTTTTGGCAGTGTTACTTTATGAAGAGCAGGCCTCTTTGGAAAATAGGAAAAAAAATAAAAGAAGACCTTTAAACACGATGCTGAGGGTGGTCCAGGGCGTGGAAGAGCTCTGGAAATCCCTTAATGGTCAGTACAAGCACCAACAGGAGAGAACTCAGACAACTCCTCACAGAAGCAGCAGAAACTCTCTGCTCTGATCAGCCACTCTGTAGCAAAGGTTTCTCTCCAAGCAGAAAGCAAAACCAGTTTCCTGTCCTGTCAGACTTTTCAGCTGCTGTTCACCCAGTGATCCCATCTGCAGACACACCTCAAAGTCAAAATCTTGACAAGGAATAAAAAAATTCTCAACGGAAAAAATTCAGATTTGTTATTTTTTGTTTTTTTTTTTTTTTTAAGCAAAACCAACACTTCTAGCTTTAAATGTTGATAACAATGTCAAATAATAACAAGGCCCAGATTGTCATTCTTTTCAATGTTAAAACAGGGCATATTTAAATTCATCAAGAAAGGAAATTGCTGCAGAAAATCCACTTCCTTCTCATGCCTACAAATTCAGTTTTATAATCAGGGGGTTTTGATTAAAAACAACATAATGGCAAAAATTCTCAACAGCTGTACTTGGCACCTTGAGAAATGAGCTACTCAGCATGTCACTGTTGGACACTAAATAAAAAATTAAATACTCCAATTCTGTGAAGGCAAAAAACCAAGAAGGCTTCACTCTCTAATTTCACTCCATCTTTATAAGGTGTTCTGATACACCATGACTGGTGAATAGGAATGACACCTCTCTAATCCCATTGGTTAAACTGGAGAAACAGCAAAACACCACCTGGTGGAAAATTGTTTTAAGAAAGAAAGTTGATTTGAGAAAACTTTTTTGAGAAGAAGTTTTCCAGAGAATTTTTTCCCTTGGGAATGAGTTAGCAGGCTAAAATCTTTTAGATTTAGAAATATCAGGCCCAAACTCAGCAAGCACTTTGTTTAGTTGATGAGAAAGATGAACTGGCTAAAATTTTCTTCTCTTGCTTTCTAAACAGCTCTTTCTCCCACCCAAGGTAAAGAAAAGCAGAGCCCATGCTTCCATGCCTGCCCCAGCTTTGCTCTCAGGGGGCTTGTCCCCAGCACTGGCCTTGCCAGCCAAAGGGAACAGGGACACTTCCCACCATGAGGGATCTCCTGGCTCTCTGTCCTGGAGATTGGCACAAGCCATGTGCCAGAAGTGCCAAACATGGTTTGTGCCAATGTCCCAGGTGCCATCCCATTTTCAGCATGTTTGTAAGGAGCTGGGAAGCAGCAGAGCAGAGGACAGCTGTCCTTCTCTGCCCTCAGAGCCCAGGATTTAACAGCACACAGTGCCATCCCTGGAGCAGGAATCCTGTCACAGCTCTCACTGCACAAACAAGATCAGACAAGGCAGCCTCAGTGGGCAAGGGAAATGTCTGACAAGAGCATGTGTCCCTGATTTTGCTCAGAACACAGGATGACCCATCTGTCATTCTCAAATCATAGGAACTTGCCTTTTTTCAGCAGAAGTTGGGGACTGATGACTCCCCTGTTTGCATCTGAGATCCTTCCCAGAGGGGAACTGGACCACTTGCACTCTTTCAATCAAGTCCACAGAGCCCTGGGCATCCCTTGTTGTAAGGGAGCCACCAAAACAGCTAAGAAAATGACAGGGGGTTTGATTTACCCACAGGCTGTAGAGTAACTTACACTGACACAGGAAAGCTTTCAGGAGTTGCACTGGAAGAGAAAAAAAGGCATTATTTCACTGAAATGGTCTCATGTTCGGGCTCAGGCCATGGGGAAGGTCTCTAACAGTGCCAGCACTGGTGAGTGAGCTCCTGAGCTGCTCTGGCACACTGCAGGAACTGCTCTGCTTGGAGCTAACCCTGTCCCAGTTCAGGTCCCCTGCAGGAGTGAACAGAATGTCATCCCCAGGCAGGTGGCAGCAGGAGTGACAGTGTCTCACTGGGTCACAACAACCATGGGAAGAGAAGGTTGGTCTCAGTCTCACACCTCCTACTGCCTATGCCAAAGAAAAAGAAAACAGCTACATTTTAAAGTTCCAAAGCAATATCTCATCTTCTGGCCAGCCCCAACCTTAGCCAAGTAGTAATTTCAAATGGGCAATGGGCTTTTCTGTGCCCTTTTCCAACTAGCACAAACATTCCCCTCTATTCCCATTTCACTCATAGACTCCTGTCTTTCAAGACAAATTAAGCCTTTGAGTGCACGATTAAATTCCCAATGAAAAGTGCTCACAGAGGGAGAGTGCAAGTGCTAATGAAGAGCAGCATTGCCAGCAGGTAGGAGCAGCTGCAGGGGCAGGCTGATGGATGGCTGCAGAACCCTCCGGGCCGGGCAGCCCATGGCTCACACACACGTGTGGCAGCAAGCACACATGATGTATGGCTCCCCACAGAACTTTATTAACACATGCAGCTCTGTGAAAATGTGCAGCCTAAGCATTTTCAGTTTTGTTTGTTTGTTTTGGTTGGGTTTTTTTTAAATAAGATATTTTCCACTAACAAAACTGATTTTTAAGTACGGAACAGTCATTTGCCAGGTTTTCAAAGCCATCTGTTTTCAAAGCCTACCTTCCTTGTTGTTTACCACAGGCTGTCTATCTGTTTTAACAACCTCCACTGGGATTTCACATACCTCATTATGCAAAATCACTACTTATGCATTCACTCCAGCACTTGTCTAACTAATCTGCACTCACAACACCTCCCACAGAAGACGCACCATCCCTCTTCAGAGGCTGCAGATCAAAAACAATAGTAGCTGGTGTCATAGCAAGACAAAACACAGCCTCCTGTGAATTACTGTTGTGATACAGGCCTAATCCACAACTCCTCAGAGCTGCTAAAGCATAATAGAAAAATATCATATCATAAGAGATTTTGTATCATATACAAGATAAAAAGCATCTATTTTTAATGTGGAGATTTATGCTTTTCTTCGTCAAGAGGATTCCAAGTATTTTGATCTCCCTGAAAATCTGATGTGCACCCTCAGCCTCCCCTGGAACTTCTCGTGCTCCACTGTTTGGTTCATCTCAGGCACCCTTTTCTTGCCAGATTTCCATCTCCAACAGCAGCCCTCACCTTGGACAGAGCTGCTGCTCAGAGCCCACCTCTGCCTCCCCCTCCACCCTTCCTCCAGGAAATCCCCAGGTCACGGACAGCAAGAGACTTCCCAAACTGCTCTGGAGTCCAGGCCCATGTGGGGACCCTTTCACCACACAGCACTGATAAAATCCATCACCTTAAGAGCTTGCTGGGGGATGCTTTAATCCACACATAATTAACACAAGACTATGATGCCTGGTGCCATTATGGCTGTGTCACAGAATATCCTCAGGTAGGTTAAAATACAGAGAGAAAAAGTGAGGAACATAAATTTCTCTATTGGCATATTAGATCCCCCATATATGACATTTTCCAAATAATTTTAAAAAATAAAGCAGAATTTATTAACATTATTTTCTTTAAAATTATTCTGTAGCTCATCTTCCTCAGAAAACACAGCTATTATCTGCATTTGTCCATAAACTGCAAAATTTGAGAGCTGAGTGTAAATGCAAAACTTGCCATTCTTACATCTTTAAACACATCTCTGAATCACAGCTGCAACCACACTGCTATGGTGAGATGCAACTCTAAAATTCAGAAAATTTAAAGTGACTTTAAATGATGTTTGTTTGACATGGGGAGCAAGGAGAATTCCTGTTGAGCAAAGCACAAGAGATTGAGCCTTGCAACAGAGAAAAAGTGATGGTTTAGTTAGGATTTCCCAGAAAATAATCTAATACCTCAGTTGTACAAAAGGCTTTTCATATACCAGGCCAAAACCACTTTCTGGGTGAGGTAAGCATCACACCACTGTTCCATTTCCTATCCAAGCAGAAAAGAGATTGGAAATAAAACAAGGGGGGTGCCTTTCCAAAGCATGGACCTGAACCACAGGTGAGCATCCAAACCCTGCTGCCCTCAGCTCCAAATTTCACCCTGGTGCTGCTGCCTCAGAGCCCTCCCTGGGGCCCCTCCTGTGCCTCACACACCCAGCAGTTCCATGGGGCTGCCATGCCAGGGCCAGAGGGATGGGAGCACACTGCCCACTGAGACAGGCTGCTGCAGGCTCTGATTTTCCCTCAAAATGTTCCACACAGAGCCCAGACAGCATTGCCACAAGTCTGTCAACATCTTGTAAAAGCCTTGGTTCTACCAAACTCAAAATGGGTTTTCTGGAGTGGGACTCCAGAAGAGAAATCCCTGTGATGGCCATGCTCATGTCCTGCAGCATGACAGAACAAACTCCCAGTCAGTGTGTGTATTTCTTTGTGTCTTTGCTTTCCTATGACATAAAAGGGAAACTGCCCTAAACACTCAGCACCATTGCAAATCATTTTATGGTTAAATTTAAAAATCACTTTATGCTTAAAATATATATATATATATGCTTCTATTTATAAACCCTCTTATATTGAAAAAGACTGAGTTTATATAGCTGCATTACCATTTTTCTATGTAAGAAAGAAAAAAGATTCATTCAAACCTATTATTTTGAGACACTAATTAAGTTTGTATGCACCTGTATGATACATCTTCACTACAGCATGAACTACTGTTTCTTTTCCCTGCATTTGTTTTCCTTGGCTGGTTTGTTGTTCTCCACAGTGCAGTTTCAACAAGTACCTACATTTTGCCAGGGGAACACCTCATTTACTGTTAGCTGATACAATTCTGCCAGCACAGATGTTCACTGGAACAGCTCAAAATGCTTGATGTGCCTTGTGCACTGATGAAATGTGTCAGGCCCATCACGAGGATTAAACACTGTCAGGCACTAACACAGGAGATGGCAGGTATGGATCAGGATTGTGCTGGAGTGAGCACTGGGTAAATGCAGACTGAAGAGCAGGCCTTGCACAGAGCTGTCCAAATTATTTATATGAATGCTAGCTACAAAAAGGATCAGATTAACTTTTAGCTTTGTTAAATACTAGCGTCACTGGAACCAAATCCTCTGCTTCTACACACTGCTAGGAACAGCAGCCAAGCTGTCCAAGAGGCATCATGATTCCAACAGAGTTTGGAGGGCCCAGGGGCAAAACCCCATTCTTTTGGATTACAGCTTGGATAATTAGCACAGACACATGCAATGTTTTCTATTTAAACTAATACACTCTCATCAGAAGCAGCTCTATTCCTCATTGCACAGCTGCTTTTCCAAACAGCACAAAGGAACAGAAACCATCTTATCACTGTTCTTAAATATTCCTTGTTAGCTCACTCTCAACATAATTTGGAAAACTGCTAGAATGGGAATAGAAACTGCATTAAACATAAACCAAACAGAAACCAAGCTGATGGAGAAAAACATTACAGAAACAAACATCCTCTGAAAAACGAGCTGTGTTGTCAGGAGCCTCAAACCTGCACTGTCAGAGGGCTTAAAGCAGCAGCTCTGGGAGGCTGCCAAAGCCAGTGCCCCAAACCCAGAGCTCTGACAGGGGTGTGCTCTGTGCAGGACAAGCCCTCAGAGTGGATTTATCCAAGAGGCAGCAGCTCTCCTTCAAGCTGCCTGTGCATCACCAGTGCACTGCCTGCCCCATGGCTCCCATTCCTTTGGAGCAGACCCTGCCCTGCTCCTGCCCTGCTCCATCCATGCTCGGAGCAGCAGCAGGGACAATCACATCAGGTGCCCCCCAGCACAATGGGGCTGCCAGAACCAACACTTTTTGATCATAAAGTGGCCACAGGAGGCACTACAGAAACAGAACATTTTAAAATTTTTTTAGGACATTAATGTGGGATTCCTGTCAACATCTATTTAACAAGACCTCACCCCTATTTTCCCTTTGGCCTCGAAAGCACTTCTCATTCCAGTATTTAAGCATGACACTGAAACAAAATATAAAAAAAAATGTCCAAACTACAGCACAGAGGATGGATATAAATATCAGTCCTCTTGCTTCTAATGGAGCTTGAAATTAACACCATTTTTCTATTTCAGCACAATTTTTCAGAGTTTAAATTCTTTGGGACAAGAGCCACTTCTTCCAAGGCCTGCAGAGTGTGAGGCTAAAAGATGGATCTTGGCTGCTGCAGAGGTGATCACAGAAGCCACAAAATCCTGCCATAGCACAAAGCACAGTCTCACACCTCCTACTGCCTGTGCCAAAGGCATAAAAGACATGGAAGTTTTATATTTAGTCTACACTTATAAATGGAAAGATAGTTTTCTGCAGTTCTTAGCTATTTTCAATCAGAGTAATCTTCAGTACATCAGATGAAAAATCTTCATTAAATAATCAAGTGGCAAAGATTAAGCTATAAAATGCAGTAACTGAATAAACTCCAAGAGCTGGAATTACAGATCAATTTTAGAATTAACTCTGACAGCAACCACTGGGGAGAAACCATACTAAAGATTTTGGTCATTTATGGGTTTATCCTTTGACTCCCAAGACCTTAGGGCCTAACAGATTCCAATCCTACTCTGATATATAGAATATACAGAATACCTGCCTATATTCTGTATATATACAGTATCACAGAATTGTTTAGGTTGGAAAGAGCCTTTAATACAGAGTCCAACCAGTGACCCAGCACTGCCAGGCCCACCACTAACCCATGCCCCAAGCGTCACACCCATGTGTTTTTTTAAAACTTCCTGGGACAGTGACTCCACCACTGCCCTGGGCAGTCTGTGCCAGGGCTGGACAACTCTTCCAGTGAAGAAATTTTCCCTAACATCCAATCAAAACCTCCCCTGGTGCAACTTGAGGCCATTTCCTCTTGTATCTATCACTTGTCCCCAGGGGCAGCAGGACCCCCCTGGCTGTCCCCTCCTGTCAGGGAGTTGTGCAGAGCCACAAGGTCCCCCCTGAGCCTCCTTTTCTCCAGCCTCAGCCCCCACAACTCACTCAGCCCCTCCTCATCAGACTTGTTCTCCAGACCTTTCCTCAGCTCTGTTGCCTTCTCTGGACTCACTCCAGCCCTTCAATATCTTATATCCTTGTACTCACTTAGAAGAGCTTCTACGACCATCTTGCAAATGGAAACACCAATAAGATTATTCCCTGCTAGGCTGATCCAATCTACAGCAACACTGTGACACCTCTCCTATGGGTATCTGCAAATGAGAGATGGAGACAGTCTCAAAAAAATGAAGAACGAAGGGAGCTCAAGTCCCACTGAAATCAGGATCTGTGCTCCCAGGTTAGATAACTTTTTTTTAATTACAGCCCTGAAGGACTTCCCAGCCACAAAATGGTTGCCAAAGCTTTCTCTGGTCCCGTACATCTCTTGAAGCCAAGCTAATCAATACAAGTTCATCAACCCTATGAAGTTCAGCAATGGAAAGTTGTGGATTGTGCAGCTGGGATGGGGCACCCCTGGGTGTGTGCACAGCCTGGGGAAGGAGATGCTGCAGAGCAGCACCACACAAAGGGCCCTGGGGCTCCTGGCTGATGGCCAGTGGGATGTGAGGCAGCAGTGCCCTGGAGCCAGCAGGGACATCCCTGTCCTGGGGCACCAGGCCCAGCAGTGCCAGTCCTAGGGAGGGGATTGTCCTGCTCTGCTCTGGGGCAGCCTCACCTCCAGGGCTGGGGCACTTTGGGCACCACAGTGTAAGAAAGACATGAAACTATTAGAGAGTGTCCAAAGGAGGCCCTGGGGACAGGGAAGGGCCTTGAGGGGAAGCCCTGTGAGGAGCTGTGAGGGCACTGGCTCTGCTCAGCTGGAGAGGAGGAGACTGAGGGGAGCCTCACTGCAGCCTGCAGCTCCCTGGGGAGGGCAGAGGAGGGGCAGGCACTGATCTCTGCTCTGTGTGACAGGGACAGCAGCTGAGGGAATGGCCTGGAGCTGTGTCAGGGGAGGTGAAGGTTGGATGTCAGAACAGGTTGTGCCCCAGAGGGTGGCTGGGCACTGGGACAGGCTCCCCAGGGCAGTGGCTGCAGCACCGAGGCTGGCAGAGCTCAAGGAGCATTTGGCCAATGCTGAGGCACAGGGTGAGACTCAGGGATGGTGCTGGGCTGGGCCAGAAGTTGGACTCAATGACCCTTGTGGGTCCCTTCCAGCTCAGCACGTTCTGTGGCTCTGAGGTGAGCAAGGGAAGAGCTGCTGCTCACCCTGTGCCACTCCCTGTGTGTTTGGGGCTGGCTTTGCCAGAGCAAAATCCCGAGTAAATATGGTTGGGTAAACTAACAAAAATCCACAGTGCTCAGCAATAATTCTTTCCTGAAAAAGTTTAAAACCAGGGAAAGTGCTTCCTGATTTCTCTTTGCAGAGCATGGCCAAACAAAGCTGAAGATTCCTGCATCCATGGGGGCAGGTGAGCTGACTGAAATACCAGCACTGGGAGGAAGCATTTGTGATGCACTGCACAAAACCTGCACACACACTTGATGTGCTCGTTTTTAATACCAATAAACATTCCAGCTTCCCAAAAGCCCTTCAGAGTCCTCTGGTGTCAGAAATCTGGCAACAAGACTGAACCTGTGATGTGTTCATCTTTAAATCTTGACATCACAGGAATTTATTAATCAAATGTGGGTTTGGAGTAATATTTTTGCTCCAGTCTAATTCTAGAAATCAGTGGTCTGAAACTGTCACCATTAGTATGATTGACTCCTTTT
Organism: Alaudala cheleensis; assembly: GCA_013398995.1. NCBI lineage: Eukaryota > Metazoa > Chordata > Aves > Passeriformes > Alaudidae > Alaudala > Alaudala cheleensis. Next base: position 274,715 of record VWYE01025982.1, on the reverse strand, counting down.
ATAACTTAACTCTCAGCTACATCAGTATTAGCAGAAATGTAATTTCTAATTTAACCTAATTTTTAAAGAACATAATTCTATAACCTTTGTTATATAACATCTTTTTATTTTACATCAAAAATACCTATTTTAAGTAATAAAGTAGGTTAATATACAAGCTGATAATTAGTTACCCATGTTTTTTCAAAGCAAAAAAACCCCTTTTTGCACAAATGGAAGCCATCAGCCAGCTTTAGTCTAATTCCTCTGAACTCAAAATAAAAATCACCCCAGAAAATATAACCAGAATCCATTCTATGCAGATGAGGACTGGGGGCTTTTTAGGCCAGTTGCTGTCACACCAACCACACTACCAGAATATGGAATTCTCTCAATTTTAGAGACTGTGAGTGTATTTATGATTTTTGAAAAGCCAACATTCTACCCTGGGATTGGCAGCTATATGTTAGCTGACTTCAATTAAAATATTTAAGTTTGGGTTTTAAATCAAGCTCCAGCTCAAGCTCAGATTCCTTGTCTCTAAGGTTCTGGACCCATGGGAATATGTAATGCACCATGAAAAAGAACAGGGCAGCAAAATCAGAACATATGTGATTTAAGAGGCACACTACAACCATTTTAAAACCAATTATCTCTTATCAAAATACTAAAGGGAGAAAACCTCCCACTCTAAACCCTAACTGGACTCCATCCAGACCCCTTACCCTAGAAATTCAAAACATGAATGCTGTCCTTTTTCAAATCTTTAAATTATTTTAAAACTTCTTTTTTTATTTTATCAGGTTTTTATTTCTCCTGGCTATAACCCTTGAGTTAAGGTGGCATCCCTAAAAATGGAGATATTTAATGAACAAAATATGAAGTTCAGATTTGAGGAAAAATACCAGTCTAAACTTTTCTATGCTTTTGCAGTTACTGCTTCTCTCAGTTCCAATTTTCTCCCCTTTATTCATAATTGCCTTTAAACCAGGTAACCAGTGATCCTTTTCCAGCTGACTTTTGTTTGGTTTGCATGAAGACAAAGTCACAACAAATATTTCCTCAACATCCCTTATGACAAACTTAATATCAAGACAACAATTACTGCAAGTAAGGTATGAGAGAGAGGGGCTTTCCATGGAAAACAATCATTTGCTTTTAAATTTAAAAAAAGGTACAGTGGCTGTTAGTACAACATTCTTACCACAATTTGGAGCAGATTTGAGTCCTCCAAACTTTTTTTTCATGCTGTTGACATATCCAGACAGTGAATCAGAGTGAGAATCTGAATTCTGTTTTTGTTTCAGTTCCTCAACATCTGTGGCAGGACAGAGCTCACAGGGTCACCAAACACATTGTGCCCATGCACTTCCCATGTGCCAATGGCAGCAAGTCAGCAAAACTGAGCCTGAAAATCATGGCATGCTGGCATAAAGACTACAGGGGTCAAGGGATTTCATTAGCCATTTAATTTGCTTTGATCAAGGTGCAAAGACTTCTAGCAGTGACTGTATTAATTTTTAAAAATTTAACATTTATCATTCAGCCTGTTTTTTTTCTAGAAGGGCATGGAGTGGATCCCATATTAACTCTCCTCCATGACTCAGTGTCACACAGAATCTGAGAGCTGTGAGGGAGTCTTGCTTTGACTTGGTCCTGACTACACATTTGCACTCTTTACAAATCCAGTATGATCACACATTAGCTATAATCCCAATTTTACTTAAAAAAAAGCTTTGTCAACGTAAATTTTAACTGAAAATAAGCCTAACCTTCTAAACTACAGATTACACTGCACAGCTCAAATGTGCCAGATATGTCCACCAAGAATGTTTTGGATGGATCAATAAGAGAAATGCCATCTGGGAGGGGGGAAATTGTAACAAAATAGATTTTTTTTCATTTGAAACACTTTACTGGTTACCTTCAAACTAAAGGTTACTGTGGGAAGGCACAAAAATTCCTCAGTGTTCTTTTTACTGTCCTAAGGCTGTATCAGAGTCCTTCTGGGTCTCAGGCATGGCCCTACACAAACTGAGCCATCATTTCAATCCTGGATCCATCCATGAACTGGACTCCAGCCCAGTTCTATGGACCATGATGCAGAAACTCCTTTGGCAGCAGCAGAAATGTTGCTTCAAACTCTTCCCCTCCCACAGGTGGCATGTCCTTAGATTTAACTTACACCATTGCCTTTGTGAACTGCTCACATACATAAATTAACTGTGATTAAATTCATGTACACCAGGGTCCAAGAATCATTTATAATATTGCTTTATCCAAGAAAGATTAATTTTAAGTTAAAAAGGAACTATGTCTAACATTAATATTGGAAAGATGGGCTAGCTGCATGGTTTAATACTATTTTCACTTGAAATTATTAATACTATCACATTACCATTCTGATCTGATCTTGCTACACAGACTCTTTGCTGACCTCCAGAAGATCCCTGTTCAGCTGTTTCTTTATGCTTCAGACCAGTCACTTCCTTCAGCCACTGGATTCTCCTCCAGACCTGGAGGCTTCTTCACTGGTCAGGCTGCTCATCACAGTAACTGAAACCCACCAGAAATAATACACTTTGTACAGGTTTGGGATCAGAACCACACTGGCAGCAAAACCTCATTAGCATATCTTACATAACAACCAAAAAATTAATTAAAACCAAACTTCCATCAATTTACTCTTTCATCTGTTCAGGTGCACTTTTATGCTCATCACCTGCCTTATAACTTCATGTTCTCATTATGTCTTTTTCCTTCCCTAGATTCCCTAAAGATTAGATATTCCCTTCAGGATACCTGTGAAGAAATGCTGTAGCACACCTGGTGGCTAACAGCACAGTGAGATCCAAACTGAAACATGGATGTGTGGGGCAACATTTTGGCTTTCCAGTTAAGCTCACCTTAATTAGCATGCAACAAGCATCAGGATCTAAACCAGGAGAGATTCATGTTGTGTCTCCAGTTGATTTACATATAAGTAATATTTTATTTACTTTACAAAATGGGTGTTTTGCTCTATATCAGCACTGGAGGGGGTGATGCAGTTTTTAATTAGTTTAGTGTTTTGATTTTTTTCAATGTCAAGAAAACAAATGGAGCAATATAAAAATAAGAGCAAAACAGCTAACATGGGGGTCTGTAATGTAACCATAAAAGGAGCACTTTGAAAGCATTTGCAAAGTTCCAGCCACATGATTCCCATTAACTATAATGAGCACTGGACAGATAAATTCACACATGTTGCTTTGAAGATTTATACTAAATTGGCCTCATCTTTGTTAGCACTAAAGGAATACTGATGCTATACAGTATAAAAGAGAAGTCTTTCAATTTGCCCCCTGCAATCTTCTTCATTATGCACAGAATTCTCCTGTAGCCAGTCATCCCAGAGATTCATAATCTCTCCAATTTTACAGACAGTTAAAAATATTAACTATAGCACACCAGTCACTCTCTGCAGAATCAAGTGCTAAAATGCTCCTTTGTTTAAGCTCAGGCCCAGCCAGTTGTGCTCTGAAGCACATCAAAGGCCTGAGCAAGTGGAACAGCACAGGGAGAAAGCTGCTGCAGTAGAAGCCAATCCATAATACCTTGCCAGGTCTTTAATTGCTGTGCATGTACATTTGGCTTGATCTTGTGCTGCTTTGAAGTGAAGACATTAGCTTCAATTAATCCCAAAATGACCTCAAGTTATGGGCTTTGAGAAAAAAAACAAAAAGGGCTGCACTGCTGCTGGTGCTGACAAAAGCCCTTACCACCATCTCCCCACCTACCACTTTCAGCCCAATGAGTTCAATACTTATGAATTAATCATTTCAGTGCCTTATGAAGGGGGGATAGCAACACTGTTAGTACCCAGAAACTCGTTCTGAAAAATCTATATACTAATTTTTTTCAAACCTGAGGAAAAACTCCCAAACCACCAGGAATTCTAAGGTCTCAAATAACATTCCCATACCAAACAGAGTCAGGAAACAAAACCACAGGATGTGCTCTATGACAACTTGCAAATGTTACAGCTTTCATATGACAAAGGAAAAAAAAAGTAAAGAAAACCATAAAGCACAAGAGAGAAACAATCCTTGAATGCTTTTGCTTGTGCTAGCACAGTAAGTACAGCTCCAGCTCCTGATTCTGCCCCAAGTGTGATCCCTCCTGCACTGGAGAGTGTCTTCAGAGAGCAGCAGGGGCTCTCCTGCCTCCACATGGCACCTTCACAAGGAGAAGATGCTCAGTATTTGAAAGCCAGCAGGAAAACTGAGGTGACTGAGGCTTGTCCTTGCTGTATGCCCCATCCAGGGTGGACAGGGGCACTCCTGGTCTATGGCTGCCAGCAGCCCTGTCCTATGCACTAACCACATCCCTGCCCTCATGCACTAACCACAGCCCTGTCCTCATGCACTAACCACATCCCTGCCCTCATGCACTAACCACAGCCCTGTCCTCATGCACTAACCACAGCCCAGGCAGGCACCAGCAGGAGCCCCCTGCTCAGGCTTTCTGCTGCTTTCCCTCTGAGCACTTTCCTTTGCTGGATTTTTCTGTTGTTTTCTAAGGATGAGGTTTTTGTGTTATTCCCTCTGACACACCAGACACAAATGTTACTGAGTCAAAGTCGTATTTCAGAGTTTCCTCCAAATCAAAAGACTGTGGAACTACTCAGTGTTATCTCTGTGTCAGCACATTCCCTCAAGGACAATATTGTCTTTTTTCCCTTAACACTTAATTTGTTCATTGCAACACAAGTTTATTGAAAGCACTCTGAGTCTTTATCAGTGCTCTTTAGCTGATGTTTCCTACAGCTGCTGTGTCTCAGAATCAAATGCTGTGGAGCAGAATTATGAAAAAATTTCATTACAGCCATGGCTTAAACACAAAATATTCCAAATACCTGTAGGAGCATACTTGCAACTAACTTTAAACTCTGGAATGAAAATATTTACACCTGGAAAAAACAAAACAAAACGAACAAACAAACCTCAATATCCTTGCAATTGTACATGCACAGACTTGACCATTAAGAAAATATCTCCACAAGACAAAGCACACTTCTATTTGTTAATGCAGAAGGAAGAAAAATGTTCTTCTGGGTNGCCCTCATGCACTAACCACAGCCCTCATGCACTAACCACAGCCCTGGCCTCATGCACTAACCACAGCCCTCATGCACTAACCACAGCCCTCATGCACTAACCACAGCCCAGGCAGGCACCAGCAGGAACCCTCTGCTCAGGCTTTCTCCTGCTTTCCCTGTGAGCATTTTAGTTTGCTGGATTTTTCTGTTGTTATATAAGGGAATGTGGTTTTTGTGTTATTCCCTCTGACACACCAGACACAAATGTTACTGAGTCAAAGTCGTATTTCAGAGTTTCCTCCAAATCAAAAGACTGTGGAACTACTCAGTGTTATCTCTGTGTCAGCACATTCCCTCAAGGACAATATTGTCTTTTTTCCCTTAACACTTAATTTGTTCATTGCAACACAAGTTTATTGAAAGCACTCTGAGTCTTTATCAGTGCTCTTTAGCTGATGTTTCCTACAGCTGCTGTGTCTCAGAATCAAATGCTGTGGAGCAGAATTATGAAAAAATTTCATTACAGCCATGGCTTAAACATGAAATATTCCAAATACCTGTAGGAGCATACTTGCAACTAACTTTAAACTCTGGAATTAAAATATTTACACCTGGAAAAAACAAAACAAAACGAATAAACAAACCTCAATATCCTTGCAATTGTACATGCACAGACCATTAAGAAAATATCTCCACAAGACAAAGCACACTTCTATTTGTTAATGCAGAAGGAAGAAAAATGTTCTTCTGGGTCAGTGAGATCCATCAGCCATGGAAAAATTTAACTGTACCTTACAGTTTGTTTCCTAAACAACACACAGATGTTAAAAGCACATATCTACATTACCACTGACTACCAGCAAACTGTTCCAAAAACTCACTATAAACTGCCCTAAAGGCTAGAAACCTTTTCCCAAATGAAGCATTTTTTAAGTATTCCCCCCTTCCTCAGCCTTTTCTCCAGGTACATCACAGACACAATTGTACCTGCCCCAGAGCTCACTCTGCAGAGCAGAATTAACCCAGCCTTCCAGCTCCAACTCAGAGCTCCTCTGTATTTCCTGTATATATTTCCTATATTCATTCATTTGACTTGAATACAAGTGACCTGACATGGGCCCAGGATTCCAGGCACACTCTCATTCCTGCTTCACACAACAGCAGAATAAACATTGCTCTGATGCACCTCTTCAGAAATTTCAAAATTACAAAACTCACCTTAAAAATTCAATCCTTATTACTAGCCCTTTATGATTCATGTGAGTTTTATACTAATATATGTAACAGTCTATTATTTCAGCCCATAAGGCCAACCCCTGCTCCCAGTGTAATGTTTTGGTCTTTTGCCCTGTTTGACAAAGCTCCCAATAATTGCATTGCCAGTAAGTAATGATAGCAACTTCCAGGTCATTCCTGCTGGGATTGTCACACCTTGCTTGGGAAGGATTCCAACTTAAGGGCCCCCCTAAGCCCAACACCAACACAAAATGGGGGTGTTTTCTAGCTGGTTTCTTGTACCAATTTCTAGTTTAACTAATGATTTCTCTCATGGTTTGTAGCTAACATCTTCGTGAAATACAAACTGATTGGATCTTAGATACTCCAAAAGCCCTTCATGGATTCAAAAACAATACTAGCAAGACCTTCTGGTTAGTGCTGCTTTAGTTATTTTAATTATGTGCTTTGTTGCACATAAGAAGAAAGCAGCCTTTCATGTTTCTCTGCTCTTGTGATAAGACTGATTGCACTCTCCTTAATGAATCCTGGGTCTGCAGGTGAGGGAGCCTAGGCATAGGCTGGAGATAAATCAAGCCCTTTTTCCCACTATGAAAAATGTTCTGTTTTCAATGGTCTGCTGCTCTCAGTCAAAAGCTCCAAAGATGCAGTGACTGCCAGTGAAAGGTTGTAGAAAAACAGGGCAATTGTCCATCCCAATGAAATACAAGAGATGGATGGAATGGAAGTGACTGTTACCCATTCTCTCAAATCCTGGCAGAACCCCTTGGAGCTGCAAGCAAAAAGCCTCTGCTGGATCACAGGAACTGACCTGGTCTCAAAAACTTGACCCTGATCATTCCCTTCTTCTTCCTCCTACTCACACACACTGAATTCCTCAATACCTGCACCCATGGAAGAGGAATACCCAACAACTTGGGCTGCACAAAACACTGATCTAATTCGCCAACCTTTAGACAGCCAAAGAGGTCAGAGCAAAGACTTGGCATGTTGGGCTGGACAGGAGCACTTTTGGGTGCTGTGATGCGGATTTTTTGGATGTCCCACACATTACTTTGCGTCCCATGAAGCAGCAATGCCACCACATCCATGCTGGCTGAACACTGTGAACACAGTTCAGCCAGAGCAGGAAAGACACACAAGCTCTTGAACCAAGAGTTCTGACTGTGCAGCACAGGAACTTGGGTCCCATGGCCCCTCACTTCCCTGCATCCATCAAAGATGGCAACAGTTGTGTTAGTTCTCTTTCCAAACCCTGCTGTAGGGCATTGTTTGTATGCAACTGCATCTTGGAACCCAAAGCATGGTTAGGGATCCTACTATGCCAAATTCACTAAGAACAGGAAGATACTACAAATATAATTTAAGGCAATTCTGAAAGAAATGTAAAAGCAATTTAAATTAGCCTAATAAGAATACCTAATCATTGCAAAAAAAAAAAAAAAAACTTTTGAGTCGTTCTACATTTGAATGTTTTAAAACAATCATATGAAATTATCAAATCCAATCAGATAAAGGAGCTGATGCCACAGCTCCCCTGACTACATCTTCCTCAGCAGCAGGAGAAAGTTCAGTCTGAGCAGAGTTCATGCTGAAAGTTCATTCTCAGCAGGCCAGCCTTACTTTGCCCTTGGGTTTACTTCAGTAAGGAAGTTACTGACACAGATTTTTGGCTTCACTAACAAGGCAACTTATTTCCNTTAACTGTACCTTACAGTTTGTTTCCTAAACAACACACAGATGTTAAAAGCACATATCTACATTACCACTGACTACCAGCAAACTGTTCCAAAAACTCACTATAAACTGCCCTAAAGGCTAGAAACCTTTTCCCAAATGAAGCATTTTTTAAGTATTCCCCCCTTCCTCAGCCTTTTCTCCAGGTACATCACAGACACAATTGTACCTGCCCCAGAGCTCACTCTGCAGAGCAGAATTAACCCAGCCTTCCAGCTCCAACTCAGAGCTCCTCTGTATTTCCTGTATATATTTCCTATATTCATTCATTTGACTTGAATACAAGTGACCTGACATGGGCCCAGGATTCCAGGTACACTCTCATTCCTGCTTCACACAACAGCAGAATAAACATTGCTCTGATGCACCTCTTCAGAAATTTCAAAATTACAAAACTCACCTTAAAAATTCAATCCTTATTACTAGCCCTTTATGATTCATGTGAGTTTTATACTAATATATGTAACAGTCTATTATTTCAGCCCATAAGGCCAACCCCTGCTCCCAGTGTAATGTTTTGGTCTTTTGCCCTGTTTGACAAAGCTCCCAATAATTGCATTGCCAGTAAGTAATGATAGCAACTTCCAGGTCATTCCTGCTGGGATTGTCACACCTTGCTTGGGAAGGATTCCAACTTAAGGGCCCCCCTAAGCCCAACACCAACACAAAATGGGGGTGTTTTCTAGCTGGTTTCTTGTACCAATTTCTAGTTTAACTAATGATTTCTCTCATGGTTTGTAGCTAACATCTTTGTGAAATACAAACTGATTGGATCTTAGATACTCCAAAAGCCCTTCATGGATTCAAAAACAATACTAGCAAGACCTTCTGGTTAGTGCTGCTTTAGTTATTTTAATTATGTGCTTTGTTGCACATAAGAAGAAAGCAGCCTTTCATGTTTCTCTGCTCTTGTGGTAAGACTGATTGCTCTCTCCTTAATGAATCCTGGGTCTGCAGGTGAGGGAGCCTAGGCATAGGCTGGAGATAAATCAAGACCTTTTTCCCACTATGAAAAATGTTCTGTTTTCAATGGTCTGCTGCTCTCAGTCAAAAGCTCCAAAGATGCAGTGACTGCCAGTGAAAGGTTGTAGAAAAACAGGGCAATTGTCCATCCCAATGAAATACAAGAGATGGATGGAATGGAAGTGACTGTTACCCATTCTCTCAAATCCTGGCAGGACCCCTTGGAGCTGCAAGCAAAAAGCCTCTGCTGGATCACAGGAACTGACCTGGTCTCAAAAACTTGACCCTGATCATTCCCTTCTTCTTCCTCNTTTGAGTCGTTCTACATTTGAATGTTTTAAAACAATCATATGAAATTATCAAATCCAATCAGATAAAGGAGCTGATGCCACAGCTCCCCTGACTACATCTTCCTCAGCAGCAGGAGAAAGTTCAGTCTGAGCAGAGTTCATGCTGAAAGTTCATTCTCAGCAGGCCAGCCTTACTTTGCCCTTGGGTTTACTTCAGTAAGGAAGTTACTGACACAGATTTTTGGCTTCACTAACAAGGCAACTTATTTCCTAAGTTTTGTGAAGTATTTTGCATTTCCCATTCTGCTATTCCCATTAACTTTAATATGTTGCTGAGGAAATGTGTAGTTTACCAATCATATCATCATCAAAATCCTTCTTTCCCCAAGCACAAATTTAGTAAATCATACCTGTAATTTAATTCTTAATCAAGAGGTCCTTGAGGCTGACTCCTGAGACTCACTTAATGGATTCTGTTATGCACAGTATCAAAATGAAGCTGATGTAGTTTCATGCCCCTGTCTTCTGCCTTGCCACCATTATGAACCTAAAATAAAACACTATCTGGTACTTGTGTTCCAGTTGGTTAAGAAATCAATTTCCAATCAAAATATTGGTTACAATAAGAATACAAACAGCATAAACTGTTCCAAGCCTCAGTAAGCTCTGTGCTTCTAATGTCTGTGCCCAGAACTGAATGCAGAATTTGGAAATAAATTTTGCTTTGTCATTGAAAGCAGGAGATGACAGTTATGCTTGTGCAAATTAAGTGTGGGGGGCTTATAAGGAACACTTCCCACCCCAGAAAAAACTCCATCCAACCAACCTACCAACCAACCTACCAAAAATATCAGACTGGAGTCTGTGAACCCTACTCACCTATTTTTAAAAAGATATTTGGTTCTGTTGGTCACTGCATAAGTGAAATGCTTTCATTCTCAACTCGAATTGCACTGAAAAAATATGTATGTGCACTTACTTAAGCTTAGAGACTGAGGTGGGAAATCAGTTAAAAATAAACCAAATTATTTATTTCCTCCCTGAGATTTCTTTCAGCAGTGCTGGGGAAAAAACACCCCAAAGTTTTGAGCTACCTTAAAGCTTTGAGGGTTGACATGAAGTAATTTTAATTTCCCATTGTTGCAGTCCCCCCTCCTTGCAACACAGCAGCAGCAGCTGAGCAGCAGCCACCTGGCACTGCCACACCTGAGAGCCAGGAGTGACACCAACCTGCTGTGGGAGTGAGTAAAAGAGCTCTTGCTAGTGCTGATCAGGATCTCACTACAATAAATTCTCCAAGAGCTGTAAAGGCAGAATTTCACCAGAGCTGTGTTTAGAGGAAGCTCTCCTCAGTCTGAGGTGCCCTGTGGTCTGTGTGTGCCAAACTGGAACTCAGGCAGAGGAAACCCCAGTAAGCCCTGTTTAATGAAACAGCTTGGTGTGAAGGAAATAGAGTTGGAGTGTGAATGCCAAAGCCTTGTGTAAACTGATACAACAGGATATTCCTGGGTCTGACATGGCAGTTCAAAACTCAAAATCCTGGTGATATAACTACATGGTGAAGTCCATGTGTTACTGACAGTCCAAAGAGGGGAATGACCTGCATGGTAAGGGAGCTTGTTTCTGTGATCTGAAAACACAAAAGTAAATTTTAAAGGAATAAGCATGGAATGTGTGTTGTATACATATATATAAAATTTATTCACACCTACATATGCAAAAACACAACACTGCAAACACATTTAGTATGACTAAAAATGTTCTGCCACAAATCTAGACTGGGTGATCTCTTAATAGGAACAAAAGGTTTTGCATAACTAACAAAATATTAAATCCATTTAATACTGATGTTCTCTCAATTTGAAGAGGATGCACCAAAATAAATGAAGTCAATAAGGAGAGCAAGTTGTTCTTTGAATTGGTATTTTCTCTCAGTAAGTGAATTATTTGCATAAAGACTTTCAAAAAATAAAGACAAAACATCCTGCTTTCCAGATTGGCACTAATGTTGGGAATGATCCCACATAAGTAACATTTCCAAGTGGCAACATGGACAGAAGTAATCAGTACCCTGTGTCTGTGTGCAGTACAAAGTGAACATTTTAATGCAATCAATCATCCCAAGGTAAAGAGATGATGGCTACACAGCAAGACTCAGTAGGATACAGATTTCAGGATTCAAGTCAACAAAGATGTAATAACTCAGCCCAGCTGCAGCATATTCCTCAGACACTACTCAAAAGCTCATTCAACACCAAGGAATATTCTCAGGAGCAGATCAAAACACTGAAGGATGATTTTCTCCATGTGCCACGGGATAAATAGCAGAGAATACCATCACTGGAGCCCAGGGCACGTGGACTCTGAGCCACAGGAGCTGTTTAAATATGAGCAAGAGAAGTGACACATCTCTGCACTGCCTGACACTGAGCACAAGTCACTCAGCACAGGGCAGTGAGGTCTGCTCCTCCCACCCAGCAGTGACCTTCACTAACCAGTGACCACACAAACATAAATCCACAGATTATCCTGCTCAGACACCCATCCCCAGTGAATGGCACCCAAAATATCAAGCAGCACCTGACACATAACCTGGGTGTGAAAGTCCACCAGCATCTGAAACCAAACCTCATGAAATGTTGGTTTGACATGTTTGATTTCACAGAGTGTAGTAAGTTATTTGTATGACTTAAGCTATTTTATGTACTATTAAAACTCCTTGTAATCTTATCAGAACACCTGTAGTCTTGTTATTCAAACCCTCTAGAATTCACCAAAGCCACTGAAGCAAAGCAAGACTAAAATAAGAATGAGAAGCCTGAGAAACTGAACATCAAGAATACAAACCTCAAATAAAAATGAGCTTAGTGTAATAATAAACTGACCAGTTAAGGAGTGCGTGCTAGCCTCATAAACAAAGCTAAAGATCCAATCAAATAATGCCTAATTGTGTAAATATACTTACTAAAATCTGTAACTGTTACTTATTGTAAACAATACATTAACTTCTACAAAACCACATTAGTTCAGTGTACAGAAGTCCATTCTCCTACAGAAGAGCACCCAAAATACCAAGCAGCACCTGACACATAACCTGGGTGTGAAATTCCACCCGCATCTGAAACCAAACCTCATGAAGTGTTGGTCTGACATGTTTGATTTCACAGAGTACAATTCCATCACACTGAAACCTTTGCCAAAATCTGTGAGAAGTTTCCAGACTCAATGGCAATTGCAGTTCTCACTGCACAGGTACAAAGCTGTTGTATTTAAGACTCTACAGGGCTGGTTGCTCCAGGACAGACTAACTGTCCCTGAAGACATGTGAAATCACTCCTGACTGAAGCACAGTGGGTACTCAGCAGCACATGCCTATGATAAAAACTTTTATGGCATTTTTTGTATGTTGATCCTCTCCAGAGTCTAGAAAGGGCTGGAATCCTGGCTGGTTTGCACAGCACTGGTGAAATTGTTAACTGAGTTTTTCAGGGCAAAATTCTTTCAACTCCACACACCTGCATGTTTTGTGTTCCATTTTCTCCCCAGGCCACATTCTCTGAAGCTGCTGCTGCTGTCTCAGAGCCATTTCAGGCTCCATTCCCATCAGCTCTAACCAAAGTGTCTGCCTAGGCATGAATCCAAGGGTCTGAGCTCCTCTTTTTCTGCCCTTACGAGCTGTGGCAGGCCTGTGCCCAGCAGTCAGCCACTCTTCATGTCTGGGGCTTTGCTCTCTCTCCTCTTCCCCAAATCCCTTCCAATAATCCTTCCCTACTCAAGATGAGCTCAAGGTAGGCATCCTTTAAACTGCAGTTAGTGCTTCTGTACCTGCAAGCAAGAATTAGAATATGTAATTTGTATAAGCAGCAGAACATGAATAAGAAAAAATATTTTTTATATCATTTTCCTGTCCATTACTGGGAAAGCAGGACTACTACTAGGGCAAGAGCAGCCAACCTTCATTGTAGAGAAGTTTCATGAAACACTCTAATTCATACAGGTTTTTGTTATCTCCTTGCATTCATGAACTTAACAAAGAATTGATGCTAATAAATCACTCACACATATAAGAGTATATAACAGCTTACAGCATGTGTCTTCTGATTGTCACTGCATAAACTACATTACAGATTTTTGTGAAAGATTTTTCTCTCATGTTTGAGGGTGGCAGGCATGACCTCTGCATTATCCAGACCATCTCAAGCAAAGACATTGAAACAACTGCCAACCACCACTGAAGCTGCAACAAGATGCACAGGTCCCTGTGCTCACTCAGAAACTTTCCAATGGAACATTTTCTACTAGGATAAAAAAATTAAAATCAAGTTCATCAAAACAGTTAATTAATTTGGATAAAATTCCAATGAAAACCAGGCAGGTTTTGATTGGACAGTTACTTCATTTCCTCAAAGCTCTGCAGCAATCACCCCAGCAGGCTGTGGAAACCTGGGGATAAAGAAGTCCTAAACTCACCACTAGCAAACTCACAAACCAAGCCTATAAGGCTCCCTGCCAGCTTGGTAAATCACCAGGCAAACTGCCTTGAATTTACAGAAAATGCACTGCTTCTAAAGTCTTCAGCTGCTCAAAAGCTCTGTAGCAATAGGGAAGCCTGACTTCAGGACTCTCAGTATTCAGGGTTTTAAGCACTCCAGAAATTTGGTGAAAGCCTGTATATATTTATTAAAAGAATCTATGTATTCGAAAAAGCAATTTTCACCATTCTCTCTCTACAGAAAATTTCAATGCATCTTGTTTTCATGACATTTGGAATAGGAAAATTCCAATTAAAAGACCTAGAAAAGCAGACTTATGCTTTCCAGGGAGTTATCTGTTGTCCAGAATAAAAGACAAGAGGTCACATTGCTCTAGTTCTCTGTTCAGAAGGCAGCAAACACGTGCAGATGGAAAGCCAAAGCCTCAGGTGCTGCTGACTCCCTGTGGGGTGGCTGAACACTGACCAGCTCAGGTCTCACAGGGAGTCTCCTGCACATCCCAGCCCGGGGCAGGTACAGCTTTCTCTGGGCTGTTACAGGTGTGCAAACAGCACAGCCAGCAGCAGCTGACAGCCCACAGCCAGAACAAACCTGCTACATGAAAGCTTCAAGGTTCTTCTATTCAAATATAATTAATACCAAAAAGGGCAAGAGTTTTACCATCATCATTTCAAAACTGGAATAAGAGAGATTTTTCGGTTTTCCTTTGTTTCATGGCTCTCTTCCCCAAACCTCTGACAGCACATAAGCTTCAGCTGGCACAGATTATAGTGTCTATTGCCATGGATAAAACATTCCCAGAAAGTGATTATAGAATCTCTATGAGCAAATCCTAACCAGACACTGAAGGTGGACTGAAGCAACCTTCCCTCACATGCAAACTCATTTCAGACAACTGGGATGAAAAACAAAGAGTATCAAGTTAATCACTTTTCCTTCATAAAGTAAAAAGATGCACTTAAGTTATTAACCTTTATCCACTGCACTTCAATGAAATGGAGTATTTTTCAATGGAATCTTAATTTCATGGAAAATTTAACTAACTGGAATATATCTGTCTCCTACTAACATCTCAGTACCTTGAAGATTCATCCCCCAGCAGCCCAGCAATGGAGGAGTGCAGGCCTGGAGCACACCTACCACTGCACACCACAGAGCCCTGCAGGGACCCCAGAGCCAGCACAAACCACACTGAGCCACAGCAGGGGCAGTACAGAGCCAGTGCTGGGTCCCACCTGGGCTCATTTGCACCAGCACTGCTCTAATGTGCTGCTCCAGGGATCCAAGCTGGCCCTTCTGTGACACCCTGCAACACACAGGTCACCCTGGGCTGGCACCAAACACCCAGGGGGAGGCAAAGCTCTTTACTCACAGTCTACTGATGCTTCTGCTGTGTTTTACTGACCCACACAGGATGAGACAAAGCCAAACACGGGAGAAACTGTGAACTTTGCAACTCCAGAACTGACATGGTGTTTAACCATGGAGTGCCACAGGGTAAGGATTATCCCAGGCCTAGAAATAGAGCAAAGGGCATCTGAGTTCAAACCCTAACATGCACATTGACTATCCCTCAGCACAGTCATCTTTGTTTGTGTTAACTCTTCTAATTTCATACATTAGGGCTTGCAAAAAAAATCAATATTTATTGACCACTGCCTTATTTGCTAACATTTTCCAGTCTGTGCCACAGCCAAGCAGACATTTCATACCTACCATTCTACATATAAACTCATTGTATTGCCATTGGCCAGACTTGTGTATCTCTGCTTCACCAAGCCATTAATTTATCAGGGCAGGGCAATACTCCAACAACAGGATTCCAGAAGTGCTAATATTCAGAGGACTATTCAAATACACCCAGACTGGCAGCATCTAATCTTACAGCTAGAGTTGTTTAAAAGTATTTTCTAGTTCTGTGGCCCAGATCTGACAGCTGAAAATTATTTCCTGTAGAGCAATTAAAAACTGTATATAATCAACTAATATAATCCACTAATCTGCCTAAATTAGTGAGACCCTGTGGGAAGCTTCCTGGGCAATGTGCTGCCTGAAGGTGTAAATATGAACAGCTACATGGACTGACCTGCCATCCAGGTTTGTTTGAAGAAATTATAGGTATAAAAACTACAGCTAGAAACTCTTCTTGATGGCCTCCTTTATGAGCTCTGCATTTTATGATGCCCTGAGTTCAACCTGAGCCCTCAGTTTAGAGCTTGTCCCATAAAGTACAGATTTGGCAAAGAAAAAATACCTGGAGCTGCTGAAGCAACAGTATCTGTTGTAGCTGTAACCTAGGGAATATCCAGGTAACACTATCACATCTCACACATCACAGAATCACCCAAACACCTGTTTCAGGCAGACATGCAGCAGTGTCAGGCTGGTCTGATGGGCAAGTAAAACACTAAACTGGCACAGACAAGCCAGGCTCCTCCTCAGATGTCAGGGTGGCTTAAAGCCTGTCCCTGAACTGAGAGTGGTGCCTTGGGAAGGCTGACCTGGAACAGAGACTGGACAGAGCTGGAGAATAAAGCAGATATTTATTGAAAGGCCTTCAGGGTACACCTTGGGCAATACAAGAAACTGAGCAGAGCCACAGCCAAGGTGGACCCAAAATGGTCGCAAAATGAGTCACAAGGTCTCACACTTTTATAAGTTTTGGTCCATTTGCACATTGGGGTTTAATTGTTTAATTACAGCTTTGGGTTGTGAGATCTCATCCTTCTTGTTTTCCTCTCTTCAGCCCACCCTTGTTTGTGCTTTTGGGCCTGAAAGTTGCCCTTGGTCTCCATTTGGAAAAGGATTTGTTTTGTTTCCTTGCTCTGTGAAGAGCTCACTGCACCTAATATGAGGCTCAGAACAACACCCCAAGGCAGCACAGAATCTGAAAAACATGACAGCTAAAATTTCAGGTGTCAAGAGGAGACATCTGGCTCTGAGCAGCCCCTGCTCCTCCCCTCGAGTGTGTCAGTGTGGAGAACTCAGGCTTTGGACACAAAGCTCCAAGCCCCCACTCCAGTGGTCCCAAACCTCTCCAAAGCACCTTTCTCCCAGCTACACCCAGTCCCCATGGATTTTCAGAAGTTTCACTTCCAGTCAAGGGCTGAAATGTGTTCAGCATGTTGCTGTGCTGGAGAATTCCATCTTGCACTGCAGAGATGTTAACATCCAGAGCTGCATAGGGAGGGGAGGTCAGAGTGAGCTGTGGGATGTTTTACCAGAGAAAAGGAGTCTGTGGAAGTTAGAAAAATAACCAAAAATTACTCAAAGTACTGACAAACTACCAAACCAACTCTCTGCACGTTTCCTTCAGTCCTATAAGGCCCTTTTCTTACTTGCTAGAGAATCCCACAGCCTCAGCTCACTGACTGCATGGGCTACTGTTTACAAGATTATCCAAAAAAAATTATAAAATCCCAGCTTTCCTGCTGGTTTAATATGACAATACAACCTGTCATTAGGTAAGAGGAGCAAAATAGCAGAGCTGATTGAGTAAATTTGATGACCTTTGCCCCATGCTGATGAATGTAAACTATTTTAAAAATTAAAAAGCTATTAGATTAGTGAAAATAATTTTGAACAGTGATCTCTTGATACAGTGTTTCCATGTTTAAAGATCAGCTGGCAGAAGCATGACTGCTGGGACAGGCTGCCTGAAAATTCAGAACTGGAGATAATGGTCAGTTCCTCCACTATTCTTGTCTAATTAGAGATTTTGCTTCAGTTGAAATCCATTTAAGTGAGCAAAATCCATGTACTGAAAAGAAAGATTAAGAATACATTAGGTCACAGTAAGAATTCTTATGATGTGAGTAGGCCATTACAAAAGCCACCTCTGATTTTCCACCTCCACCACTTTTATTGTATTTTCTTCAAAACTGTGGCAAGAAGAGAAATAAATAATCATTGCCCTTCCCACTTTTTTTTTTTAACTGTTACAATAGAAAAAAACAGCTACTGAGAAACAGTGGTCTTGTGAGAAAGCACAAACATCTGCTCTCTAGAAAGGATAAGGAAAGAACAAATATTAGCATTTCCTCTCTACAAAACTGGTAGCAGAATGTGCTGGGATGCTGTACCCAGAGGAATTGCTGGTTTGCTGTAGTTTGTGGACAGCCAGTTGGCAAACCATAAATGAGGTCAAATTTTCATAAAACCAGCCCCACACATACACATTCATGAGTAAGAACAAGTGGCTTGTGTTCCAAAAGCATCTTCTAATGGCCATTATCTGATGGCTGAGCACTGAACAGTCCCAAAAATAAAGTAAAACATTATTATCTCCAGTAAAATGTGATCAAGTGAGCTTCTGCCTGGTGCTCTGGGTAAGATTTGGTTAGAACAAAGACAGACAGCCTGGCAACACCACCAAAGAGGGAAAATGTTCAAAGTTTGCCAGTATACTATCTAAAAACTGATAAATAAAGCCCCTAGGAAACAGTTATTGAAAAGTCAGCACTATGAAGCCTCAGGCTACACTTTTACATCTCTGTAATTCCCTTACCTTCCAAACCAATCAAAAGCAGAATGGAATTTGTAAAATCTAACAACCCCACAGTGGTAAGAAACCATTTTCCATGAGACACAATTGCATCATTTTATCATCAGGCAGTAATATAACCCCATATGTGATTAATATTGGGCAAATACATGGAGTTTTCTTGTGCTTTCAAGAATATGTTATTCCTTTTAGCTTGATGTATCAAAGAAAAACATTTGAAAAGTGCAGGGCATTTTGTGACTACTGATGGACTTTCACACATGCTGATAGTTAAGACAGGGTCGTGGTTGTATCACTTGCAATGGCACAGCCTCTTAACAATTTTCCTTTCTTCCTTAATCACACATAGTTAACAAAAGCAAAGTAAAAGTCAGAATTTCAGGTATTTGCAACGTTTCCTCAATAGCCTTTCATTCCTATTTGGGCTGAAACTCGATCTGTTCTGAATAATGGAAACAATGTTCAAAGCACACATCCCCCCCAGCATTACACTTAGTTAATGGTCCTTCACTTGTGATATTGTGATTTTTATACTCCATATAAAGGTCTCCTTTAGGTTAAAAAAAAAGAAAATGTGTCTTAGCATTTGAAGCAAAGCCAAATAATGCTGTACTGCTGGGCAATTTTCAAAGCCACATTAAAAGAGGATCATAAGAAAAAGAGGCATCCAGTACAAAAACACTACATGGCTCCTTCTCTGGGCTCCACAGTTTTGTTAAGATACTCTTTTAATTCAGCCATTTACTGCAACAGGCTTTATAACACATATTAAATATTATTGCCTCCTCTAGCTGACAGATCAGGTGTGTTGAATCTTGACCCTTCAGTCCCTTCAGAAGCCATATTAGACTGTCACAGAAGTGTTAAGAATATTGTGGAAACCATAACAAAAATATCTTTTTCCCTGATGGAGGAGTTCTTTTTTGGATGGTGGGTGGTTTGAGAGATTCCTGCACAATGTGATTGTCATGAGGGACCTAAACCACAAGGAGATTCTCTCTGGCATTTCAGTGTCACCTCTGCAGATGTAAAATCTTTCCTCAAACCACCGCAGCTGGCACAAAACAAATCTCTGCTGCAAGGACTCTGAAATAATGAAATGAGGAGATTTTGCAGAAGAGCATCAATCTCAGCAGCTGATTGCCACTTGAAGCTTGTCTGACTCCCATCTGTCCTGCTCTCCCTTCCTTTTGGGCCAAGGTCTTTTGTGGGTGACATCAGAGCATTGCAAAGTGAAATTCCTGCTGTGTTTCCAAGCTCCCCCAGGCACAG
Organism: Alaudala cheleensis; assembly: GCA_013398995.1. Classification (NCBI taxonomy): domain Eukaryota; kingdom Metazoa; phylum Chordata; class Aves; order Passeriformes; family Alaudidae; genus Alaudala; species Alaudala cheleensis. The sequence goes on along the minus strand of VWYE01025982.1, from coordinate 255,161 downwards.
GGGTGAGGCACAGTCAGAACTCACCCCCAAAGTGCTCTTTGGTGCTGAAGTTTCACCATCCCTTGGGCCACAGAGACCAGAAAAAGTGTCTGAAGTACAGAAATGCAGGAGCTGGAGTACTTATCCATCAAAGGGCTGAGAAAGGACCCTGTACAAACCATGAGATTTAGCAGATCTGGAGATTATTTCTTCTATTTACTTTAATTCCATTGATTTAATCTCCTCTGGGAATTGTTGAATACTGTTTTCCATACCCTAGTATCATTGGTAAAGCCACCAAGGAAATATAAAAAAGGATGAAAAACCGAATATCTTGCTTATCCTTTCTAAATTTGCCACCAAACATTTCACAGGGTAATTTTAAAAATATAAATAAAAGATAATTCAACTTGCTTGAAAATCATCCCTCTCTTCAAACAGTCAGTCCGCATCAGCTGGTCTCCAGAAAACAATGTCTTGTACAGGATCTATTTTTCAGACCACTTGGCTGTGTTAGCTTGAATGTTTCCTCACATCCCTCCAACTCATCCATGTTTGTCTCAGACATAAAACAGAACAGATAAAAGCAACATTTCCTCAAGCTTCAGGCAAAGCAGGAAAGGGAAGTTGTGTGTGCCACCCCTTTGCTCAAGGCATGCAGCAGTTTCAGCACCTGGACTGGTGTAGGAACATGAAGGACCTAGAGATGACAGGAAAAGCTGATCCCTGAGCAGCACAGGAGCTCCAGACACAGCCCTGAGAAAGGAATATTGGCCTCATTTGCTCTGCATTGGGGGCACCAAGGTATCCCACATGGGCAGGACCCAACCAGAGCCCACCCCTGCTCTGCTCTGGGGGAAGGAGCCACATGGAGTATCTCCTGCCCAGGACCCCTGCAGCAGGCAGGGACAGGCAGCTCAGGGTCAAGGCCACTCTCTGCCTCATCTCAATAAATTCCACAGGTCTGGGAGCCAGGGAACATCTGGCCCCTGCCAGTGGCGAAAGCAGCCCAGGGTTCCAGAGGAGGTTCCTGCCAGGACAGCTCTCACCAAGGCACAGGCAGCACCACAAGTCTATAAAAATGCATTTTACATTTGCTGCTCTGAAGTGAGTTAGAGGTGGGTTTGCTCCTTAAGCCTAAAGGTCAGACTCTCAAAAATCTTTATCCAGACACTGTGCTCTAGAGCCTGGAAGCTTCTAGGTTAGCTAAACTCAGAATTTATTCCACTGCCTTCCCTGTGTATGCATGCATATGTTTAATACACATATTAAATTTTAAATAGATTGCTTTTAACTAATCACATCAAGTGGCATTTGTGCAATGTAAATATTTGCTTTGTTCCTTTAACACTCTTTCAATTACACAGAAATTTTCAGAGAAATAAAATTACAGCAGGCCAAATATTAAAAGGTGGGGAGGGAAAAGAGTGAGAAACTAAGCTTCAAAGGGAATTCTACACTTTGATTTCAGTTTGCATATTCCAAATGCTCATATTTTGCTACACAGATGTCAAACCAGGAGGCAGGTAATAAAGCAGGTTTCTTTAAGATTTAAAAAAAATCACATTTAAATGATGAAATTAAACCATACTCCAAGCACTGCAGAAATAACTGACATATTATTAGTTCTTCCCTAAACGTTATTGAACCATGTCTTTCCACTGTAGCAGGGGTCTGTCAGCTATGAAGGTCCTTGCCAAAAATAAAGGAAGGATGGCAGCATTCCCCATCTGCTGATGAGTCCAATCTAAGGGAAGACAAAACACTGATTCTATTTACCTCTGTTCCAATTATTGTCAGGCAATACAAACAGTCATCATGACACACAGCCAGGTTCATTCATGTGCCCAGCAAGCCAGGCCAGGCATAATAAAGAGATTACACACTCCACTTGGAATGCAGGCAACTTGGAATGGCTTTTATTGAAACTTAAGCATGGGAAATATTGGGTAGGAGATTTAGGTATCACACAATCAGAAATGTGTTTGGCTCAAAAACACAACACATGGCACCCTCAGAGAATGAGGGTGACTGTCATTCCAGCACAACAGGCCTGCCTTTCTGTCCCTGCCAAAAGAAAAGCTTGGAATAGCACAGAGCACATGGCACTTTCAACTTAGAGGAGAGAGCCTGGAAAGGGCTTTACAGAGTAGGAAGGAAAAAAATTTCTAAGGACTGTAAAGTACATGTGCCCTTGAAAGAGAGCTCCTCACAAACCACCAACAGTCCTGCACTGGAGTCACCCTGGAAGAGAAAGGACTCAACATCAAGAAATGGGACAGAAGGGGCAGCAGTAGGGCTCTGCCCAATTCCTGGGTTTCTCCTGCTCTCATTGGCATTAACATCTGCACCAGGCACAGAGCAGGGGATCCCAGTTTGGGCAAAGAGCTTGTGGATGTGCTATGGGCACACCCTTCCACACTAACCAGTTCTGCTTCACCCCTTCCCTCTGCTACTCCATTTGTTTCCTGTTGGATTCTTTCTGCTGTACCCTTTGGGCTGGACCATCTGCCTCCCCTGAGGCTGCACAGGTGCCACAGCCTGTGGCCCTGGTTCACAGGTAGAACCCCAAGGCACAGCCTCTCCAATAACAAAGGATGCACAACTCACATTTGCTGTCTCAGGTTTTCACTTTTCAATGGTCAGCCATCTCAGAGAGTTGCAATTTACACTAATTAACCATTTTCTTCCATAGAATTCTTCTTGCTTGTTAGAAAATAATTTCAGCTGCACCAAGATGTTCCTGCTTCTGTGTGAGAAAATGTTAGTTTAAGAAAAGACCTTTAAAACAAAGGCTTTTGGGTTTTTCTGACCAAGGTCAGTAGAGCTCAAGCCTGTTCTGATGTGATGGTAATGAGTGCCATGGATGCAGGAACAAACATGGGCAGGAGGCTCTCAGTCACTAAAGGAAAGAAATAGATTTCTGCTTGATGAGATGCTGACTGAGGAACCTTCACAGGAACCTCACATGGCACAGGTGCCCAGAAATGAGAGTCCAGTGAAATGGATAAAAGAATGCCAGTATACAGACAAGTACTGCTGCCACTCCACACAACATTCCTAACTTAGGCTGCCTGTACTTTCCTCAGTAACATCAGCCTGTTTGTTCTTTTTATTTACAACCTCTGCACTGTATCTGTGTATCAAGGTGTGCCACAAGAACCTTTTTATAGTCAGCAGCTGAACCACAACCTTACGCTGAATAAATCCAAAACAAGACAGGTGAAGTGCCCAGACAGACAAATAAGTATTCCAGTAAGGCAGCAGGATCAGACNATCCAAAACAAGACAGGTGAAGTGTCCAGACAGACTCAATCCAGGAAATAAGTATTCCAATAAGTATTCCAAATAAGTATTCCAATAAGGCAACAGGATCAGAATTCAAGAAAGATGCAGCTGTAACACGACAGAAGTCAGTGGAAGCTGTACAGTGGTTTTCTTACCCCAGCCAAAATGTGTTCAGCCTGAACTATGGACTAAACCACCCAGGGAATCTGACACCTTTTTCTCAGCAATGGTTAAAGGAAGAACAGTGTTCCCACCTGCAGGTTGAGCTGAGAGCCAGGGTGAGGCTGATGGCAAGGCCTGGAGCTCTGTGACTACAGGAACATCCTTCCTCCTAACACACACATCTGCAGTCCCATCAAGCTGGCAAATGATGGCAACAACTTCTGCCATGTGAACACCAAAGCAGCTCTTTGCTGTGCTTCTCAGCCTGCTCCAGCACTCAGGATGTGACATGGTCTGAGCTGTGCAATATGCTTGCTGCAATAACTGAGGCACTATCATGATTTCAAAATTCAAAGTCTGTTAAAGACAGAATGGAAAGGAAATTAGAGCAGATATCACAAACAGGAAAAGGGTTGAAAGTCTGAATCTTTTTATAATGTAGATTAAGGCTCTGTTGATAAGCCCAGCCAATCTGCTGTCCAGGACACTCTTGCCCCACTTGGCCAGCTGAGACCCTAAACTGCCAGCAGGCCCAGTGTCTTGAAGGTTTGCCCAAAAACGTGGAACCCAAGACCTTAAAAATGACATCAGCTATGCAGCCAGTCACTCACCTCTTCAGCTCACCTCCTTTTTCTCATATCCTCCTCTCTAACTACGAAGATGGGGTAGACCCACATTCCTGACCCTCTGAACATTGTTCTGATGCCTTGGGAAGGGTGACCTGGAACAGAGACTGGACAGAGCCAGAGAATAAAGTAGATATTTATTGAAAAGCCTTTAGGGTACACCTTGGGCAGGACAAAAGCCTGGCCAGAGCTACATCCAGGGTGGACCCAACATGGGCACAAAATGGACCCAGAATGGGCACAAAATGCACCCACAGTCACGAGTCACTTGCACTTTTATAAGTTTTGGTCCATTTGCATATTGGGGTTTAATTGTCCAATTACAGCTTTGGGTTGTGAAGTCCCATCCTTCTTGTTTTCTCCCTTCAGCCCACCCTTGTTTGTGCTTTTGGGCCTGAAAGTTGTCCTTGGTCTTCAGCAGGGAAAGGATTTGTTTTGTCTCCCTACTCTGTAAAGAGCTCACTGCACTGAAAGTGAAGCTCAGAACTGCACTCCTAGGCAGCACAGAATCTGAAAAACATGACAGCTGAAATTAAGGCATCAGTTCCAAGGGATGTAAGGTCCCTCTTGATATTCCTAAGTCACCTCTCTGCAGTGTCACTCACCCTCCCCTGTAAGAGTGGGAAGAGGTGACAGTCACAGGCCTGACCAGCCTCAGCAGCCTCTCCAGGCATCCTGGAGGCAGGCTCCCAGCAGGCAGGCTGCTCTAGAGACACTGGATGACAAATGGGGCCTCTCAGTAAGAAACCCCAATTTCTTACCCCCCATTCTGGGAGCACCAGTTCTGGTGGGGGAAGATGATCAGATTAATTTTGCACCATTGGCCTTTCCTGGACTTACCTGTTTACTCACTCCCTCATTCCCCAGCCCCAGGACATTGCCTCTGTCACCTAAAGACATTTCAGGGGGAAGAAGAAGGTTCCTCCTCCTGCCCCAAGCAGAGGTGAGAATCCAATCTCCTTTGTCTTGTGAGTTAACTCAATCAGTCAGTCCATGGCTAGAATCACATTTACCTTCCCCTTGCAAAGACTCAAGGCAAGACTCGTGCTCAGCCTGGGACAGCAGCAAGTCCCAAGCTCCTGGGAGGCCATTCAGGTGTCCACAAGAGCATTGCACCCTGTGATCCTCCCTGCAGAATGTGCCAGGCTCAGGGGGTATCACTGGATAATTTAATTCAAAAACATCATCCAAGGTGGAATAAAGAATCATCAGGTTTTTATTTAATTTTATTTTTATTTTAACAGTCATTGTATTTGACCACAGTCCTAGCAAAGTTGTGAGATCTTTGGGCTTCAGCTTCTTGCCCTCCAAAAAAAGAATAATACACCATTAACACCAGCTCCAGCCTAGAGAGAACAGAACTCAGAGTCCCATGGGCCCTAGCCCTGGGCATTTCTGTTTAGGCTGGAGAGTATTTACACTTCTCAAATGTGCACTGGAACCAAGCTGTGAAACATCCTGAAAAATCTCCTAGGCTTAAAAGCTCTAAGTTTGTTAAAGGATGAATTTCACTCTAATTTCTGATTCTTGGGAATTATCCTTCCATGCAGCAAAGTAATGACTGCTCCTGATTACAATTCAATCCAATAAAAACCCTGCAGAATACCCACACATACTTGGAACAGAAAAGGGAAATGCAGTTATCTGAAATTCTCCATTCATTCAGAGCACAATGCTGCTGAAACCTGGGCCTAAAAGTCTCTCACCAGTGCTCACAAGCTGGTGTTGTAATTGATGCCAAAAATTCAGCAGCTTTATCATATGCATTTTTTCCTACTGACAAAGTATTCCATGGAGCTGTATTTCAATTCTGATTCCATATGTCACTTCCATTTCTGATCAGAGCTTGAACATAAAAAAATTATAGCCCACCTCAATGGACTAATAAAAAAGGATCATTTCCTTTTACATATCAACATTTATTAGCCTCAATCATTTCAGAAATATAATCATTATAGTCCCTGTTACTGAGAACAGCTCCCCACACACACTCATCCCAAGGGCTCATCTGTACAGATGTTCTTTTTTCTTTTTTCTGAGGGTGCCATGTTGTTGCACAGCAAAATCAGCCATCATGCAGTGTCAAGAAAAAAAGTAATTTAAAAAAGACTGGAGGTTTTTCCTATTCCCATTACCCTTTTTTGTTCAATATTACTGTTATTTGCTTCCATCTTCCCTAAATAAAAAGTCACAGGCAGGAAAGGTTTCAAGTCAGAAGGAATGACTGGGCTGACAATCCTGACCTCTGCATTTCCCAGGCCTTTTGGTTCCAGGAGGGGCAGATGAGTGTAACCAGAGCACAGCTCCCATCTGGCTCAGCACATTTCCAGAAGCCTACAAGGGCCTGGCTGGAAAACATCAGTACTTAGGCTAATCTGGGTTTTCAGAATCACTGATCATATCTGTTTGGTTTATCATCTTTCAAAACCTTCCCAAACAAATTGATTGATCCTTCCTACTGAAAACCCAAGACAGACACGATGCTGCTTTCAAAAAGACTTTTGCAAATCCCATCAATACTGGAATAAAACCAGAAAAAACAAGGCAGCTTTATTGATTTACACATTAAAATAACATATGCTTTTTGTGCATGTGCAGTCTCCCTTAAGTGAAAACTGGTCTTCTAAAGAGAATTTAATATTAAACCTGTACATTTTATCCATCAGTTCTCCTTCCCCCCCCCCCTTTTTCTTTTTTTGACAGCCACAAAAATCAGAAATAACACACTCAATTAGTGTAGAATGAGGTAAAAATCACTCCCTGGACTGAAACATGTGGTGCAAACAAGAACTGAGCTCCTTGTTAAACAGAGGTCATTTAAGTCCAACCTGGAACCTGGGTGTGCCTGGGTACAGGGCTGGGAAGTGAACACCTGTATGGTGTCTGCAGCATGTAGAACTTTTAACTGAAAATCTTCATCCTGCTAAAGACTCTGGGACCAATTCTACTGCTTCCCTTAAAACATTTTTTCACTTAAAATTCATGTCCTTGTAATTCAAGCCATCCCAGCTCAAAACAATCTTATCTCAGCAGCAACTGCTCCAAGTATTACATGAATGAGAACAGAAACAAAACATGGTTTCCATTATCCAAGGATAACTTTCCAACTTTATGAATCAAAGCAAAAATGTTTAAGAATCACACTTAAGCTATATCTAAGTTTCCCTGCTGACCAGAGCTAACTTAACTGCATAGTTGTGCTTCACACATTGCTGTAATCCCCAGAATTCCCATCTCCTGCAGGAAGTATTTACTAAGTACATCATCCTATTACCTATGAATCTGGGGTAGAGGACTGGGATAACCTCTATGTGCTATATACATGACTCAATCAGAAAACAATTCCATTCATCAAGGATTTTGTTTTAGTTTGGTGGGGATTTTTGGGTTGTTTTTTGTTTTAGTTTTGTTTTGTTTGGGGTTTTTTGTTTGTTTGTTTGTTTTTGTTTTTGTTAGGGTGGTTTTGGTTTGGTTTGGGGTTTTTGGTTCTTTTTGGGGTTTTGGTTTTGGTTTGGTTTTTTGGGGTTTTTTGTTTGTTTGTTTGGTGGGGTTTTTGGGGTTTTTTTATACAGGCTCAGCAAGACGTTGAGAACTTAAGGTTAAGATCAAACAGTATGAATCAACTGATAAGCAGCTGCTAGCTGAAACCAGAAAGTGAATAAATCACTCATCAGTGGTCCTACAGGCCCAGCTCTACCTCAGCACCAGGCTGCCCCAGGAAACCAGGAATGCCCAGGACTGCACTGGGTCACCAACCCAGAGTGGGCTCCTGTTGTAGGACACAAAAGAAAGATGAAAGACTCCAATATTTCAGAAGGAAAGAAACACAAAAGCTTTATTGTCTGAATTTACAACCTCCAGCAGTTCCTGACTCATAGCAGGTACAAGGTGGAGCCCTGACCTGCCCTACAGGGTGAAGGCAGTCTGGCAGTTCATGCTGTTCACATGTCACAGGTTCCATGCAACTTGAATTTACACTGCCTGTATTTAGTAGAAGATGCAGCACAACTACTCCAACACATAGCAGACTACTGGACTACACAAATACAAACAGATTTTGGCAGCAATCTTGTCCATCTCCTGTCACCACTGTGCCAAATGCCCTCCTGCAGGAGCTCCTGTGGTGCCACTGGTGTGCCAGCAGCTCCTGTCTCTGGTCTCCACAGACTCTGTGCCATGGCTCAGCCCAAGCACAGCAGTGCTCTGTGTCCCCTGCAGCACTGAGGGCACTCAGCAGAGGCTCCCCCATCACACCCACAGGAGCCCAGGAGAGCTCTCCCCCAGCTGAACACAAAGGGACTGCCACGACATTGGGTTTGCTTTGCCTTGAAGGCTCATGAACAGCCCAGTGACCACCCTGCAATGTGAAACACCTGCAAACCAATGCCCTTTGCCTGCTGACTCCTGGTGCTCCCTGGGCAGCAATGGCCTGAGGGAGGAAAGCACTGACAAACTCCCTCACTGCCCCAGTGCCACTCTCAAATCAGGGAGGTGTTTCTACTGGATTAAATGGTGGCAGACTCAGCACCAAGGAAGCAACTTCTCTTTAAGGATGGTTGGCACAAGGCAACATAAAAAGACAAAAAGAAACTGAAATTTGGGGTTATTTATATATGTATGCATACATATATAGTTCTCATGTACACACTACAGATGTGTACCCTCCCTCCAGATTAATTTAAGTTAGGCTGCAATTTACAGAGATTGTCTCTGTTCAGGACAGTATTTGAACTCAGCTCTACACTTTAACAACCGTCCCTGATGACTTAAAAAACAATTAAATAATCAAATTTATAGTTCATCTTTAGCCAGCAAGAAGAAAATGCTGAAACCTCTTCTTCAAAAGAAATGAAGGAAACATGAACAAAGAATGGCAATCAGTGAGTTCCATCCATTTTCATTTTTCTGTGAAGGTCATTAGAGAGGGCAGTGCTTCCTACAGCTTCTCCTGGCAAGGAGGGCTGATCTCTGTGGGCTCTGCAGTCCCCAAGAACATCTCACCAACCTCAGCCACCCTGGAGCAGCAGCAGTGCTGGGACATGCAATTTTGCTCACTGCTGAACTCTGCCAACCAATTGCTGCTTCTGACAGATGTTTCTGTTTAAAGCCACAAGGAGCTGCATGGATCATTCCACCTCAGCAGTCTCAAGAGCCAGCCCAGTAACTCCAAGAGCCAGAGATTTGCCAGGAACAAATGAAAAACCTAATTAGATCAACAGACAAAATTTGGATCAAGATTAGAGGATCTGACATGACAATGGGATTAGACTATTTACAAGACATAACAAGGTTTGGCTATTTATCATTTCACAACCAATTTTTACAGTACATGAAGCAGTGACAAATCAGCATGAAAAATGCAGATATGAGAATATCCTGGTTTCAGTTTAGTTTGTGCTCCCTATTGATGCCAAGCTCCCCAGAATCACAGTCTGTTCTTTGAGAAAATCCACTGCAATAGCAAAAGGAAGAACTGGAGGCACAGTAATGGAAATAAAAATAACAAAATCCTTACAGCCAGGTGCTGGTAGTTTCAGGCATACAATAAGGTTAAAAAGTAAATAAATCACTACAGAAACACAGTTTGGAACTATGTGGAAAAATTATTGCAGATAAACAGCTGGACAGACTTTGCAATGACAGTGTCATTTCTGTCTTCTCCACCTTGTCATCCTCTGACTCAAGAAGCCCAAGAGATTGGAATATAAGGGTATTTACAGTTTATCACTAACAAATGAAGTATAAAAGTACTTAGAAAAGGAGGCTGAAAACCAAAAAATCCCCTTTGTTGCTTGCCCCTTTGGCAGATTGCCTGTGGGACTGAAGAGGAGTGACCAAGTCAAAGGAATCTAAAGTTTATCTCAAACCAGAAGACAGCAGTCAAGAACACACACTGGTTGGATGAACTAAGTTCCATTCCCCACCAGCTGGCAGCCTCCACACAGCTCCCAAGGGATGCATTTCTTCGAGCACTGACAGGTCACAAGAGGTCTGGGTGGGATTTAGGCCAATGAGAAACTGAGCCTGGACCTCAACAGTCCTTTTGTCCTGTTTCTGTTCCAGTTCTCTCTACACCTTCACCTCCTGCTCCCACATCTGGGAAGGCAGAGTTTGAAACACTGTGCAAGGCTCCTCCAGTGGGAAGAGGCCTTTGTGCATGGCTTTCCTTCCTACTGCCTCTTGTGCCACAAACACAGCCTGGAGGAAGCTCATTTTCCAAACATTCCTTCCTTGCTCTGTGGAGCAGGGACACAGGCAGGCCTCACACACAGCAGTGCAATCCAGTCCCATCCCAAACTCAAAGCTGTTTTAATAATCACCAGCTCATTCCTCCTCCTAGCATCAGCCATGAAGGCCTGGTCAGATACAGCAACTTGTTTTTAAGGAAAGGAGATTAGCTGGCAGGCACTGTAGAAGAATTTTACAGGTACTGACATGTGGAGCTGTACCTCTGCAGCACCAGCAAGGGGAAAACAAAAAAAGAACCTCACCTGTGGCTCCTCATACTCTGCCTACTGGGTGAGTTTTACTTGCTATTTTAATTGCAAACTGCAGATTAGAGCAGCTTTTTGATGAAAATGCAGACGACGTGGGGAAGAGTGGAAGTGTCAGTTCAGCTCTGGAGGGGCCACTCAGTATCAGTGAGTTCAAATCCTTCAGCAGCACAAGGCAGCCCACAGGAGGGGCTGTGCCAGTCCCAGGCTGCTCTGCCCACCCCAGCAGGGAAGCAGTGCTTCCCAAAGCCAGTGCAAACAACCCTGGAGCAGGCAGGAATCCCAGCACACCTGGCATTCTCTGACTCTTACAGTTTATCACTAACAAAACTGCAATGATACAGCATTAAATACAAACATTTCTCCATTTTAAACAGGTCCTACATGGAAGAGCCTGTAACAGAAGAAAACTTTCACAGCAGAAGGAACTCTAACCTTGACCACCTGAATTTAAAAGCTTATTTCAGGGCAATAGAACATCAGCTGATGTCAGTGAATGAGGGGAATGCTCCAGCCCAAGGTGTTACTGTCTAACAGGATGGCCATTTATATTTTGGCACAGCAGCCAGGCAGAGAAGGGCTGGGCTGCAGATAATACAAATGGAACAGCAACCAAAGAGAGAAAAAAAGCTGGGATTTTCCCCTCAAATTTCTTCATCACATCCTACACTTACATTTAAATTAGTAGTGTATTTAAAGAAATTATGTCAGTGTCAGTGTTGGTCAGTGCTGAGAGCAATAAAAGCATAGATTGCAGCAGCAATATTTATTACTAAATTCATTGCTTAATCCTTTCATACATGTTCCAAAAATAATTGCTCTTTATCAAATAAAGTGTGGCTTTTGATACAATTAGCTTTCTACCTGGAGCTCTGGTAGTCCTGATATGAAAGGAATCTAGATACACATCAGTTCTGGTTTAAGTCCTGCATTTAAGAAATAGATTAAAAGAATAAATCCTTTTCTCCAGCTCATCTTCTGATGAATCCTATTAACAAGAGATATTATGAGATAACTCCATCAAGGCATGAGCATTCCTCCTCTCCTCAGTGAATTTTGATATTGCACATCTCATGCCAATGGAGAGGCATCCCTGCCAGTGCTAGCACCTAGAAATGCCATATTACTACAATATTTCTATTGCACTTCACTAAATACTCAATCTTCTTCCTATTTTTTTTCCTAGAAGTAAATACACATATAAATGAAATTAAACTATGAGAGAGGAGCACCATTTAAAAAATAATGGTTCTTTAAAAAAATACATGCTCTCCAAGCCCATGGCAACAGCAACATTTCCACAGGACAACAGAAGAAAACAAGGAGTTCTGTGAACAGCCAAGCTATGGAAAAACAGGGTTTTCTGTGCAGTTAGGTCCAATTCTCCTTGTCATTAGAAGGAGTCTTTTCTGCCCTGNTAGTTCTTTAAAAAAAATACATGCTCTCCAAGCCCATGGCAACAGCAACATTTCCACAGGACAATAGAAAAAAACAAGGAGTTCTGTGAACAGCCAAGCTACGGAAAAACAGGATTTCCTCTACAGTAAGGTCCAATTCTCCTTAGCAGGAGTCTTTTCTGCCCTATCTGGTTGCAGGAATCTGACAGTTTTAGGTCCCTTCCTGCCCCATTACATTCAGTGGAAGCTGGCCCATGGGGACCAAAAGTGCCAGTGGGTAGGGAGAGCAGACAGACATCATGGTCATACACCAAGCACTGGCACAGCCCCCTCATCTCCTCAGGAGACCCAGCAGAAAATCCTGCCCAGGGAACTGGGCCAAGGATGGCCTAGATGGCATTTTCAGACACATGTGGGCCATTGCCATGGCTCTGCACACAAGGGTCACACTGAGCTCTCAGGGGCTGCACACATGTGGTGCTGAGTCCAGAACCCCAGAAACCACCACAGGCTCCAAATCAGATCCCTACAGTTCAGAACTCAGCTTTCAGAGACCCTCAGTGTCAGAAGTCTGCAATCCCATGTCACAGCTGCTGTAGGAAGGGTAAAACACACCATTAGTATCTGTAAAATATTCTTCCCATTCAAATGTAAGCAGCTACATTGGTATGCAACATTAAACTGCACTAATATGTGTGGCTAATAAAACCTTCAGTACAGTTAAAACACATCAATTACATCCCAACACCAAAGCCATGAACTTTAATTTCTTTCAGCTGCTGAAGAGACTATGACAAGTCCCAAATTCTGGGGCTGCAGGTCCCTGTCTCTCTGTGCCTGCCCTCTGTGCTGTGAGAATGCCACCCAGTGACATCTCAGCTGCTGCTGATGCTTAGCACACAAATGTCTTCATCATAAAAAATACACAAGTCTTTTTATAGTCATTGTAACTCATGAGAGCAAAAACTGCTACGAAAGGCTTCTCCAGTTAACAGCTTAAATGTGACAATTTTAGCAGCCACATATGTACCCAGGGTGGTTCAATTTCCCCCATAGATGTTTTTCTGATCCTAGGTAGGCAAAGCACTCATTTGTCCTCATTCTGAACCACTGCAAGCTAGTCTCCTTCAATCTCAATTAGCCAGTAGGAAATTTATTTAGAAAGCTGACAGGAACTATTTGGGGGATTAATGATCACTGATTTATGAATATTGAGTAGCATTTCAATAATCCAAGCAGAGTGATCACTTGTAGATGAAGCCAGTTCTCCCAACCATTATAGTCTGTAGCAATCACTCAAAGGCAGTTAAATGATTCTGATTTATGACCTTAACCTACAGGGCCCAGTACATTTGCTCTATCAGTGTGTAAATTCTAAAAACGCAATTCCCTGCACCTCTAGAGAGCCAATTTAAGTCAACATTATGCATGAGCTGAGCATGCTTGAATTCTCAGATCTCTTATTTCACTCATTAAATTTGCACTGAACATCTTGCAATTAAAATTTCATATAGATTTTTTTCTTATGATTGACATTTGGCCTTGGCAAAATGAGTTTAAATTTTGTTTCTTTAAAGATTTAGAAGGAGATGGATTGATCTAGACATTGTTTTCTGCAAGATGATGATGATGGAGCACTAAAGCTTTTATTAGCATTTTGAAAAGCCCCCCTTTTTGCTGGAAGACTGTCTGCTTCTCCTGGTAAGTGAAAGCAGTTCAGCAATCACAGGCAAAGCTGCAGCTGATCCAGCAGCCTCAAACGTGTTGCTGCAGTCCATGTGACCCTTCCCTGTTTTCAGGCCAACATCTTTAACTGGGGTGGAACAAATTGGGCCTTCCAGTACAAACCAATATGTGCTCATCTGCAGTGGGTAAACAGCAGTTCTAGCAATTTTGAAAATAAGCCCAGGACAACTGGAAAGAGCAGAGAAGTATTAAAGTGATTTCAAGTCCTAATCTGAAATTACCTGCTTGGATTGGCTCAATGCTCAACTTGAGGTGCTAAAATCAGACTACTCATTTTATCTCATGTTCTGTCCCTCAGGCAAGGAGTGCAAAACCAGATGTACCCTTTGGTGATGCTGTTCCAGAACACCTGCAGGAGACAGAGCATGCAGCAAGGAGCTCACAGGGAGCTCCATGGCTCAGGGGAGAGGAATCATTTATGCCTCAATACACCAATGGCTTATGAGGACTGATATGAGTTCAGTGCCCATGGACAGACTGCACTACACAGGACAACTCCAGGAAACACAAGGTCTTTTTGCAGAAAAGCAGCTCCTAGCACAATAACATATCAATTTCTTGTAAGACTTGGATTATCAGGGTCATGCCAATAATAAATAGGCATGCATGTGCTGCAGCAGACATGCTAGAATTCATTTGGTACCTTATGAAGCAAATCAAGAGGAAAATGTTTCAAAAATCTAAGGAGCTGGCTAAAGGAAGCATCCCCTGTGCTGGAGAAACACAAATACACGTTTACAATAACCATTTAGATCTCTTGGTCATATATGGATGCACCAAAAATAACATTTTAATTGCTCTTTCCCAGGCTGCTGGCCAGATAATTTACATGTGAGTGCAGATATTCACACACACAGAGCTGGAGCAGGACCCAGCTCACATGCTGAACACACAAGTGGTAAGAGAAGGCACCTTCCTGATGCCTTGGGAAGGCTGACCTGGAACAGAGACTGGACAGAGGTAGAGAATAAAGTAGGTATTTATTAAAAGGCCTCTAGGATACACCTTGGGCAGCACAAGAGCCTGGCCGGGGCTACACCCAAGGTGGACCCAGAATGGTCACAAAATGGACCCAGAATGGTCACAAAATGGACCCAAAATGGTCACAAGGGCTCACACTTTTATAAGTTTTGGTCCATTTGCACTTTGGGGTTTAATTGTCCAATTACAGCTTTGGGTTGTGAGGTCTCATCCTTCTTGTTTCTCTCCTCAATCCACCGCTGTTTGTGCTTTTGGGCCTGAAAACTTGTAACAGTCCTTGGTCTTCAGCAGGGAAAGGATTTGTTTTGTCTCCCTACCCTGTGAAGAGCTGACTAACACTGAATGTGAGGCTCAGAACTGCATCCCTAGGCAGCACAGAATCTGAAAAACATAAAAGCTGAAACTTAAGGCATCATTCCTTCACACATCACAGGAGCTGCAGACTGGCATCCAAGCACAAGGAAAGAATGCTTAAAGCCTGCATATCTCCCACTCCCAGTTTAACCAGTCTCCACTCCATCCAGCTCTGCACAGTATGTGCCTATCAGCAAATTATACACAAAGGGAACAGGCACAAATTTGTCTCACTAAGGGAAGAGATCAATGGTGTACCTATATTCCATGATGTAGCTGAAGGAAAAAATCCAGTGTACTAGCTGTGGAGAATATCAATCTAGCAGCAATGCCCATGGCATGTTTTACTGCAGAATAGTAAAGTCTTTACAGTCACAGCATAATTACAATAACACACCAGTGTTTTAATATCATCTCTCTGAAATGAATTTTGTTTCCATGTCCAGTCAATAATTCTGTCTCATCTCAGTGATGAATAGAGCTAAGTGAATAATTGTAATGAATAATTTATTCCCTGCATTTCACCTTTCATCTCTCTTTGAACATTTTGTGAAATTCTGCAGGTATACATTACACAAAACTATTCACAAATAACTCATGCTTGCAGACCATGTGTTGACAGTTCACTGAAAATATTCAAACTGATTTGCCACTTGGTTACATTTACAAGGTGTTGTAGCTGCTCCATCACTGGTTGGGCTCAGTTCAACCAAGCTTCATTCCCAGTTGTTCAGAGAGCTGCAATTCAAGTTCAGTCTCAGATATTTAAGCTTGCAATGCACATTATGTTTAATTTCTCCCACTTCAGTCCTTCAACTGGAGTGACAATCACATCACCAAGCCATGAGCCAGGGGAAGTCAATACAGAATAATTCACCTGTATGAGAATTAGGTAGGCAAGTGTCTGGAAACAGCCAGTGGCATAAGAGGGGAAGAGGTGGCAGAGGGAAAGGCAGGCCTGGAGCTGGGAATGGACATTCAGGATCTCAGGAAACTCATGTGTTGGAATATTGTGAGCACCATGCACACTGAGAACACTCACACCATCGAAGCTACATCTTGACCATGTCTGACTCCTGCCCTGGAGGAGCTGAGAGCAGCTGCAGTCACCAGCCCCACCAGGGGTGTGAGAGAGTTGGTGGGCAGGTCCCTGACCCCAGAGCTCCTGGGTGAGCAGCTGTGTGCTACAGAACAGCCTGTGCTCTTCAGCAGAGGTCAGTGAGATTCCCCCTCACAAGGGACACAGCACAATGGACACAGCACACCTTCAGAGAGAGCCTGGCTAATACTCCTAAACTGGGGTGAGGGAGGAGGTTATGATTTGCTGGGGGAAGAGATTTTTGGTTTATTTCTTTGATTCTACCATTTCTACTTGCTACTACATGGCTTTAGACACTCCATAGTTAATGTAAGTTGACCAAGAAAAAAGCATTGTATGAAGCTAAATTAAAAATACAGACTATGAATAAACAATTCAGTAAATGTTTAGTCTGCCCACCAAAACATGGTTATATAGAATTCACAATTAATTTCATATTGCTGAGTTGCTCTAGAAATATCAGATAACTTCAGTAAACAACAGTTACATAATTCACAGAAAATGAAGCCCTCAGATTGATGATGCTCTATTTCTTACCTGTATTATAAAAACAGCAAGATTTGTAAAGAATAATTCTTTAGCTTCACCCACTTGAGTAATTATCTAAAAAATCAAAATGTCATAAATTATACAATATGGTCATAAGTAACTAACCACCTAATTAGAGTCTAGAAATCAAAAGTAATTCATGTTTAGACAAAATTGTCCTTCACAGCTGCATTTCAGTAGTCCATGAACCTAAGCAATACTGAAAATGGAGTACATAAAGAGACACTGAACACTTTTTATGGGAATGTGCAATACAAAGCAAAAATGAACAGCAGGGTAGGACCCCCATGTTAATTAGTGTTCAGTTTAATCAATGCTGATGGCATCAGCAAGAGGAGGCTTGTGTCACTTTGCTGTGCTAGAACTAAGTCAGAAAGAGAGAGATGAGGAAGATTGGGAACACAAGAGTTCCTCCAGTACTGGAAAAGTCCTTGCTTGTTCTGAACACATACAACTAAAGCCATATAGCCCTAAAAAAAAGGTGGGGGGAGAAGAATGTTTGAAAAACGTCAAACATTAAGTTGAAGAAGTCATGTTTGTTCTCCTGTCCAGCACTCTGTATGTGGTGAAGAAAAGCAGCAGCACCTCATTGTATGGCAAAGCACTCCCAGACTTAAAGATCACAAATTATAGTCCATCAGGGAGAAATCAATGGATTTTTAAGTCCTATCAAGCTTTCCAACAAAGCACTAGCTACTGAGAATTGTCATTCCATAGTCTCAATCTCAAGAATTAATGGAAGAATTGTTACTGTCAGTTTATGTGGATTCACAGACAGTGCTCTGCAGCAGCTAAAGACAAATTCTTGTAGAAAAACCAAATGAAAAATGTAGCATGACTCTGAGTTCAGGCAATGGAGGGAGCTCCCAGATTTAAGTCAAAGTGCTAGAGAATGATAACTATCCAAATTTACATAGACCTTTCATTAAGATTTGTCATCATGAATTCTAAACCTTAGATTAATGGAAGAACTTCATTTTAATTGCAGGGTAATACTCTGCACATGACAAAGACTCTGTGTGTGCAAATGGGATGGGAATCCCTGACAATGTGTGAGGCCAAACAGCTCCTCTACAGACAAACCAAAGCCCCCAGTCTGTCCTACAAACACCCTGAGGCATTTTAGCTCCAGTTCATTAAGTTCCAGCTGGTTCCCAGTGAGCACACCTGAGTGCTTGGGTGTGATTAAACACCTGCACATGTGAGCTCCTGAACAGATCACTTTGTAGGTTTTGCTAGAGGCCTCTCCTGATAGGCCATGCAGGACCAGTGGTGTATTCTGAC
Organism: Alaudala cheleensis; assembly: GCA_013398995.1. Taxonomy (NCBI): domain Eukaryota; kingdom Metazoa; phylum Chordata; class Aves; order Passeriformes; family Alaudidae; genus Alaudala; species Alaudala cheleensis. The sequence goes on along the minus strand of VWYE01025982.1, from coordinate 237,202 downwards.
CTCCCAAACATGCAGAACTTTTCATAGAATATGAGCCAATGACAACCTCTTCTCCTTCAAATCCTCTCCTCTTCAAAAGCACTGGCAGAAGACACACATCTGGTTTTTAGAGATGCTATATATTTGTGTCATGCCAAGTTTTCCCAGCACTCCAAACAGTCCATCTCATTATCTCGTCATCTTTTCTCCCCACCCGAAATGAGAGTCCCATTCTTCTTAATTTTTCAGATTTTAGAGCAATTCCTACAGAACTGTTTTAATCTTTCAATACAAAACAGAATTGTCTGCTATAATTATCCAGAATGATCTTCTGTATCCACTGAATATCAGATTCAAGAAATCTGAAACTTTAGTGCACATCCCAAAAAACCAAGGCTCTGTCTGTCCAAGTGTGTTCACTCACAAACACTTGGAGACAAGCAGAGAGTGCACCATCCATCTCTGATTCTGTTCTGCTGACTGGCTGCATTGCTTTTGCCACCTCCCATCCCCAGAATGTGGTAGCTGTGCTTTGGGTGCACAATGAGGCACTGCACTGATTGCAGATTCCTTCCAGCTAGATCTGGGTATTTCTCAAAACTGTCAGACTACTTTGCTAAGTTTCTGTCTGCTCCTCTTTAATCACCACTATAATTTCAATCTTCTCCACCTACTGTGGACAATAAATTAAAAACAGGAGCTATATAATCAAGGGAAGTATTTATTATTATGGTTTTTTCTGATTTGAAATGCCCATAGCTTGCCATGCTGACTGATGTTCTTTGGTCAGTAAATAATGCCACCTGCTGAGCCAAGTATGTGCTCAGAATGAACATGCACTCCTAGGTCATTCACAAAGAACATTATTTTCCCTTCCAGATCCATGCTTTTCTTTTCCTTAGAATTTTCAGCATATCCTTGTCTCATTTCTAGGAGCAGAGGATGCACAGACCACACGTGGATCTGTACAACCACTACTGCACAAGCTAATTCATCCAGGATTTGTCCTCCCACCCAGCACAGAAGGCATGAAGGAGTATTAAACAAGTTACACTCCACACAGATGGAAATCCAAAACCTGGTAAAACTCACTCTCTCTTCACACCCTCTCCTCGTGCTGAACTGTACCACACTCTTCCTGGGGCAGGAAAGAGGAACATAGTACTTAATAAGACCATGGTATGAAAATGGTAAGGTGACTGTGGCTCATCTTTTTACCCCACCATTATTTCACAGAACAAGAGTCACTGAGGTTGGAAGGCACCTCTGGAGATCCCTTAGTCCACTCCCCCTGCTCAAAGCCTACAGCATGCACAGTACTCTGTCTTGTTGGGTTTTAAGTATCTCCAAGGATGTCCCTTTCAGACAACCTGTTCCTCCAGTGTCTGATCACCCTGTTACAGTAAAATAGCTTTTTCTTAGGATTAAATAGACTTTCCTGTATTTCTGTTTGCACCCACTAAAGACCTGTTTTGTGTACCTTAATCAAACCTCTCTTTTCAAGTGACTTTTCTTTAAACTAAATATCCCAGGGGTCAATATCTGTAGCAAAGGGGAATGGAAGTAGTTCCATTAGGATTTATAAACCCCCATCACACCAACCAGCACAGATCAGTGATCAAACATGCTGTGCACCATGAAAAGCCCTGGGGAGTTCCTCCTGCCTCCTGGTGATCTTCAAGAGGCATTTGCTTCTCAAGACTTTTTGTCATTAGCTGCTTTTAAGTAGTCCAGATCACTGTTGTTCCTTAATCAGGTCAGGGTCATTTATTATTTGCCATAATGGTCAAAGAGATGTTTAATTACACCACCTTCACATGGGCTGGAGCAGAGGTGGGTTACAAATGCTACCTGCTTTCCAGTGCCACTCTAGAAGCAGATTGGGAGTGACAAGAAAGCAAAGAATTATACTGAAAGTGACCCTACAGATGTTAATAACCACTAATCACAAATTTTCACCAAAAAAAGGTTTGTAATGATTTGACTGCTCTGCCATCACCAGGTATAAGCAGCATTGGAATATTAATTCTGCAATTCTATGCTTACCAGGAACAGTGAGGAACAGAACTAACAGATTCTCCAAGGACTCTTGCAAAACTGTACTTCAAGTTCAGAAATGCAAATGCAAGGGATTATAACATATACTAAAAACTGTTGATTTCAACTTATCATTTAGAAGAAAAGCATTCACACTAGTTTCTTATAATTATATGAAACAAACAAAAAACTCCCTAAGTACAATGTATGTTTTACTTTACAAAGGGCAAGTCCTTCACATACTTCTGTTTCCTCACTGTGTGGAATTTACTCCTATTTACTGCNAATGATTTGACTGCTCTGCCATCACCAGGTATAAGCAGCATTGGAATATTAATTCTGCAATTCTATGCTTACCAGGAACAGTGAGGAACAGAACTAACAGTCTAAGGACTCTTGCAAAACAGTACTGCAAGTTCAGAAATACAAATTCAAGGGATTATAACATATACCAAAAACTGTTGATTTAAAGTTATCAATTAGAAGAAAAGCATTCACACTAGTTTCTTATAATTATATGAAACAAACAAAAAACTCCCTAAGTACAATGTATGTTTTACTTTACAAAGGGCAAGTCCTTCACATACTTCTGTTTCCTCACTGTGTGGAATTTACTCCTATTTACTGCCCTATTTTCTTTTGTTGTTATTATTAACTACCTATGGCAAAACATAAAAGAAGAAAATAATTCTGCATTAACTCTTCAATTTTGTCAGGAAGAGACTGTCATCCCAAAAAGCCTTACAAAAGGAGAAAAGAAATAGATCTGAGTCTAGTAATAAATTCATATCCCCAAGTGAGACCAGCAAAATAATTTCTTATTATCCATGAAATGTCACTGAGGTTCACCCTGCTCATGAAGGCTATGAACCACATGGATCCAAAGGACAAAAGGAACAAGGCCATGCATGCACAGATTTCCTCTCAAAATGCTCAACAGGCTTCCCTGGAAGGTCTCATATCTCCCCACTCCCTGCCAAGCTTTTCTTTTTCTCCATCTGCCTTGTCTCTGTTAACTAATTTTTCTGCCCTGAAGAAGATTCTAAGGCTGTTCCACTTTTAAATAATAAAATAGAAATTGCACAGTGGTTTAGAACACAGTGCTAACATAATAAAATTGATTTTTCATTGGGGAAGAAAACTAAAAAGCAACAAATGCACTTCAGCAGCAAGCACAAAGAGGAAGTTATACAAATAATAGGTTACATAGTCAAAGCTTTTCCTAAGCTTTTATGAATTGTTTTGTTAACTTCTCCTAGTGTCAAAACAGAAAAAAAATTTAATTCCCATATAATGCATGAAGAACATTCCAGGTTTCTAAAATATTCACAGATTAATTAAATCAAATATCCCAAATTCCTGTTGTTATAAAAAAGTAATTTTGAAGCATTCTATTCAATACTGTTGGATGGCACCTGACAGCTCTGGCCATGGGGAGCCTGTCCCAGTCCAGTCTGTCCCTGTGCAGGCTGAGGACAATCACAGGACCTGGAATGGTTTATCAATTAATTTCCCAGAGTGCCAAGAACACAAGGTTTGTGCCTGGTGACCAAACGTAGGAAGAAGAGGCCAGCAGTGCAGTCCAACAGAGACAGGCTGATGGCTCCTGCTGCACACAGCCTTCCTGCACCTGGCACACAGGAGGAATCCCTCAGGGCAATCCAATCCTCTGCTGCATGGGGAATTTCTCTGCAGGACTTCCCAGCACCTCTTCCCATGAGCTGCAGGGTCACCAGAGCTCCCCACACTCCACCAGCAACCAGGGCAGGGACAAGCAGCACAAACTACAGGAGAGAAGGCAAACTGGAGGAAAGGTGGGGATTTTCTCCTCCACGAAGTCAGAGGCATTGAAATCAGAACTGAGGAAAGAGTTTACTGAAAGCAATCTCTCAAGTGCACAAAGCATCTGAGAAAGCAGGTCCTGGGTGACCCCAAGCACCCAGGCAGGCCTGAGCAAACACCCATGGCAGGCACCATGCCCTGTACACACAGCTCTGCTGCTAAGGGGAGAACAGAGAATCAGCACACAGACTGTGTTGGGGGGTACCCAGGCAGTTCTGCACCAGTTACACAACTGGCTGTGCTTTTCAACTCATAGCAAAATATTTGACACTTTTTTAAAGCACAGCCAGGAGTCACTTTGAGATTCCCAGTGGGATGCACAGCAGGGACAAGAGGCTGCTGAGTGAGGGTCACAGCAGCTCCCTGTTTTCAAGTGAGTCCATAGCACAGCAGCTCACACTCTGGACTGTGACACCCTTTAACACCACTCACTTGGCAAATGACAGTCACAGGAATGGTTTATCAATGAGTTTCCCAGAGTGCCAAGAACACAAGGACAGACTCCACTCCCACCACATTTTCTGTCAGAGCACCCCAGGCATTTCCCCCTGCAAATTCCCAGAGCCAGCTGCTTTCAGGTTGCACTACCAGGAACCTGAGCTGGGATAAACTATCTAGTGTGCAAAATTCCTGGTATTTTGGGTATGTACCAGCTGATCACAGATATGAAGAGTCAGCTAGACACCTAAGTGTCTATTGCCCAGGTAACCATTGCTATGATTTGTAAAGGGCAGGGGAGGAGAAGGGACAGAACCACAGCAGAGTAAAGCCCATGTTTTCTCTTTCTCCCCACTTTTGATCAAAACAATTCCTTTTAATTGCAATACACTTTGCAACTACAAATGTGCATTCTTCTTGGAGGGGAAAAATGACTCCTGCTAAGAACCAGATGATCTATTTAAGTAATACTTTGAAAAGATGCTCCAAGTTTTTAAATTATCAGCTCAAAATGTGGCATAAATAAAATACCAACAGTGGAAACCCATGTGTAAATTATGCTATTATACAGAGTTGTACCAAAAAGTACACCAAGCAACTGGAGCAGATCTTCCATCATTTGATCTTTTTCTGGTGTTCAACATACTCACAAATGATAACTATTTTCATTCCTCACAAATCCAAAATCCCACTGGGAACATGGAAGTTGTTGGAGTTCTTTGAATATGGTGGCATTGAAGTTAGTGGGAGATTTAAATGCAGAAGAAATGCTGGATCCGGACATAAGAGTATTTGACATCAAACTGTAACAGTCATAAAAATATAAGGATATTTATTCAAAAATGATTCAGTATCTCAGAAGTTATTGCTTTTCCATACTACTTTCTCAGCTGGATCACTGCTGCTTCTACTTTCCTTAATCTTTCCTTTCTAATTCCTCTTTTAAACATTAATAAAAAAATTTGCACAGATGGGGAAAAAAAGCTGAAGATCTGAAACAAAATTAATTTAATAAGGAAGGGACTAGAATTCCATTACTGGTTTCAGCAGCCTCTTTTCATGCTGCATATTGTAACCAGGAACAATTAATTTCTAAGTCCTTGATCTCTGGGAGCTCTTTCATTAATATTATTATTATTAATAATAGCAAGTCCTGCTCCTTCTCCCCACTTGCCTCCTACTAGCTGTGAGCACTCCAGTGCCTCCAGGCACCCTGTCCCAGCACAGAAAATTGGATTTAAAAGCTGGTGCTTTCTGTGCTGACCAGTGGACAGGCANGGGGGGATTTTTTGGGGTTATTTTTGTTTTTCTTGGATCTTGTGTTTGGTTTTGGGGTTTTTTGGGCAGATTTTTTGCTGCAAATTTGGGGCTTTTGGGGGCTTTTGGAGTTTTTTGGGATTTGGGGGGTTTTTGGGGAGGTTTGGGAGCTTTTGGGTTTGGCACAGTCCCTAGGACAGCCNCCTTAATCTTTCCTTTCTAATTCCTCTTTTAAACATTAATAAAAAAATTTGCACAGATGGGGAAAAAAAGCTGAAGATCTGAAACAAAATTAATTTAATAAGGAAGGGACTAGAATTCCATTACTGGTTTCAGCAGCCTCTTTTCATGCTGCATATTGTAACCAGGAACAATTAATTTCTAAGTCCTTGATCTCTGGGAGCTCTTTCATTAATATTATTATTATTAATAATAGCAAGTCCTGCTCCTTCTCCCCACTTGCCTCCTACTAGCTGTGAGCACTCCAGTGCCTCCAGGCACCCTGTCCCAGCACAGAAAATTGGATTTAAAAGCTGGTGCTTTCTGTGCTGACCGGTGGACAGGCAGCTGGCTGCCAGGAGCCNCAAATTTGGGGCTTTTGGGGGCTTTTGGAATTTTTTGGGATTTGGGGGGGTTTTGGGGGGGTTTTGGGGGAGGTTTGGGAGCTTTTGGGTTTGGCACAGTCCCCAGGACAGCCTGTCCCTGCCTGCCCATGGATAAGGGCAGGGCAGGAAAGGGCCAAGGCATGAGGTACCTGCCCATGTTGCATGAGGAGATGTGGGGAACTCAGAGCTCAGACCTGCACTGAGAGCTGGAGTGACAGAGCAGCATCTTTCCCACTTGACCCTTCTGTGCAAAGGGCACAGAATCCCCAGAGAAAGCAGCACCCAGTGCTGTCAGTGCAGGAGGGGCAGCACCTCAGCTGGCACATGCCAGGGCTGCCACATCCCCAAGAGATGGGCCTGGAACCCAGGATGGTAATTTGCCTCAGATGGTGAGCTCTGTGCCATCATCCAAACAAAACCCTTGGCCACACCTAGTGAGGTGCAAGTCATGTGGGTTTGGACTTGTCTCTCCCTGTGCTGCTCACATGCTGCTGGCAGCTGTCTGTGCCAGGAGGTGCAGAGGTGGTGAGAGCTCAGACAGGACTGCATGCAGAGCACACCTTGTTCCACACAGAACACAGAAACACAGCCTGCAGAGCAGCCAGCCCCAGAGCTCTGCATCAACTGCCAGGGCAAGCAGCAGCTCTGAAAATAACTGCAGCATCCTCCAATATCCCTGGAATAACACACTCCACATTGGACTGCACTGCCTGCTTTTGACATCCAGACTGTCATGTGCCACACAGACTGTCCCTCCACCTCCAACTATTGCCACAGGGCTCTCTTCATGGCTGTACCTCATTGGTCCCTATTCTCATTACAGGAACAACTTCCTGCTACCTTCCTTTTCAAGGAGCTCTTGGTCTCATACGACCTGCTCACACATCTTCTGGCACCTCCAGGACATGACAATACTGTCTTCATATAAAACCCAAATCTATTCTCATTTCAAGATTTTTCAAAATATTCAAGGCTTTTGAAGCTCTGCCTTTCTGGATGCCAACCTTGGCACATCAGNCAGAGCAGCCAGCCCCAGAGCTCTGCATCAACTGCCAGGGCAAGCAGCAGCTCTGAAAATAACTGCAGCTTCCTCCAATATCCCTGGAATAACACACTCCACATTGGACTGCATTGCCTGGTTTGACATCCAGACTGTCATGTGTCACACAGACAGTCCCTCCACCTCCAACTATTGCCACAGGGCTCTCTTCATGGCTGTACCTCATTGGTCCCTATTCTCATTACAGGAACAACTTCCTGCTACCTTCCTTTTCAAGGAGCTCTTGGTCTCATACAACCTGCCCACACATTGTCTGGCACCTCTAGGACATGACAATACTGTCTTCACATAAAACCCAAATCTATCCTCATTTCAAAATTTTTCAAAATATTCAAGGCTTTTGAAGCTCTGCCTTTCTGGATGCCAACCTTGGCACATCAGACAAGGACCTAAAAGGCCCTGAATTATCAGCAGCTGCTGTAACAAGGAATGGAGGCAAAGCTATGAATGTATCTCAAACACTGCACTCAATTCAATTTACTCATGTTGCATCCTGTTCCCATATGGGAGTGTGAAAAGAGGGAAAATGCAAAGCCTCTCTTTCTCTTTGGGTCCCAGCCATGCAGAGGGGCAGGAACATCTGGCACAATGGGAAGATTCAGCTTTGGCTGTGTTGGCAGGTCAGAAGTAGCCCCTGGGTGTGTCACTCCATGAGGCTGCAGATTGACCATCTGGGGTGTCCTCAGTGCCACACACAGGGATTTTTAAACTCCTATTTCTTTTTAAACATTATCCACTTCTGTCTTCTTATGGACAGCAGTCCCTGCAAGTACCTCATGAACACATTTCCCCAGGTTCCTGTAAAGTTCCTTTCTTCCTAACTTTAAAGAAAGGAACAAAAGCATAATACACATTTCACTTGCAAAGGGGATTCTGCAGAGGAAAGAATTTCAGCCCATCTGCCACCCAGACACACTTCTTCTAATTCATGTGCAAAGTAAGGCTTGTATGCACAAAATATAAAGGTCCCTAAAGATAAATAATCTCTGTTTCCTGGCTGAACTATTACAAGTCAGTGCACTATTCAGGCTATAAACCTTTATTTTCAGTAATCTGGCATAAAAGTTGCTTGCAAGCAGTTCATAAACTGATGAATCATTAGGTCAGCTCAAACCCTTTCAATTTAAAAAGCAATTTGTCCAAAACCTGACATTCAAGTGTTATATAATTGTTTTGTACTGAATAATACACTTTCAGATATAACATACCCCAGTAAGTTATAATGACAGAGAGATGTGGTGGATCAAGACAACCCAAGTGTAACTTCCCAAGTTTTTCATGTAAGTATAAGCACTGTGGGTGAAGGGTTGTATGGTTTCAGAATGCACATACAGGGGGTTTGTTTGTTTAACTGTATTTTAATTCTGATACTCAGTTCCCAACCAGATGAGACAAATCAAGCATTAGAGCCTCAACTAAACAGCAAAAATGTAAGACACCAGCACTCACACCCACCAGGCAGAAGTCTCCACAGGAAAGTTCACCAGAGGGAATTCTGAAAGGAGAATAAAAATCAAACAAACCTGGGAGGGGAATAGGAAGGATGGCTAAGAACTGGCCAGGGCATTTGCCATCTCCTGAACAAGCACACAAACCTTGCCAAACAACACGGTTTTGGTGTTCACTTGATCTGCTTTTTTTGTTGCCCAAATCAGTCTGAGAGTCCTGTCTAATCCCTCCAGATGGACAGTCACCAGCAGGCAATTGCACAAGCCTGAGCAAGCTGCTTGTGTTTTCCTAAGCTTCTACAGAGAAGTGAGTATGTCCAGAGGGAAATTCATCACTTCATCCATCCAATCCCTCCAGCAAGGGGTATAAAACACATGGCAGCAGCTGAAGGGGACTCTTGTCTCCTCATGCTGTAGAGAAGCAAAACTCCCATTAGTGAAGTGCAGNAGATAAAGCAGCACCCAGTGCTGTCAGTGCAGGAGGGGCAGCACCTCAGCTGGCACGTGCCAGGGCTGCCACATTCCCAAGAGATGGGCCTGGAGCCCAGGAGGGCAATTTGCCTCAGACGGTGAGCTCAGTGCCATCATCCAAACAAAACCCTTGGCCACACCTAGTGAGGTGCAAGTCATGTGGGTTTGGACTTGTCTCTCCCTGTGCTGCTCACATGCTGCTGGCAGCTGTCTGTGCCAGGAGGTGCAGAGGTGGTGAGAGCTCAGACAGGACTGCATGCAGAGCACACCTTGTTCCACACAGAACACAGAAACACAGCCTGCAGAGCAGCCAGCCCCAGAGCTCTGCATCAACTGCCAGGGCAAGCAGCAGCTCTGAAAATAACTGCAGCTTCCTCCAATATCCCTGGAATAACACACTCCACATTGGACTGCATTGCCTGGTTTGACATCCAGACTGTCATGTGTCACACAGACAGTCCCTCCACCTCCAACTATTGCCACAGGGCTCTCTTCATGGCTGTACCTCATTGGTCCCTATTCTCATTACAGGAACAACTTCCTGCTACCTTCCTTTTCAAGGAGCTCTTGGTCTCATACAACCTGCCCACACATTGTCTGGCACCTCTAGGACATGACAATACTGTCTTCACATAAAACCCAAATCTATCCTCATTTCAAAATTTTTCAAAATATTCAAGGCTTTTGAAGCTCTGCCTTTCTGGATGCCAACCTTGGCACATCAGACAAGGACCTAAAAGGCCCTGAATTATCAGCAGCTGCTGTAACAAGGAATGGAGGCAAAGCTATGAATGTATCTCAAACACTGCACTCAATTCAATTTACTCATGTTGCATCCTGTTCCCATATGGGAGTGTGAAAAGAGGGAAAATGCAAAGCCTCTCTTTCTCTTTGGGTCCCAGCCATGCAGAGGGGCAGGAACATCTGGCATGATGGGAAGATTCAGCTTTGGCTGTGTTGGCAGCTCAGAAGTAGCCCCTGGGTGTGTCACTCCATGATGCTGCAGATTGACCATCTGGGGTGTCCTCAGTGCCACACACAGGGATTTTTAAACTCCTATTTCTTTTTAAACATTATCCACTTCTGTCTTCTTATGGACAGCAGTCCCTGCAAGTACCTCATGAACACATTTCCCCAGGTTCCTGTAAAGTTCCTTTCTTCCTAACTTTAAAGAAAGGAACAAAAGCATAATACACATTTCACTTGCAAAGGGGATTCTGCAGAGGAAAGAATTTCAGCCCATCTGCCACCCAGACACACTTCTTCTAATTCATGTGCAAAGTAAGGCTTGTATGCACAAAATATAAAGGTCCCTAAAGATAAATAATCTCTGTTTCCTGGCTGAACTATTACAAGTCAGTGCACTATTCAGGCTATAAACCTTTATTTTCATTTATAATCTGGTATAAATGTTGCTTGCAAGCAGTTCATAAACTGATGAATCATTAGGTCAGCTCAAACCCTTTCAATTTAAAAAGCAATTTGTCCAAAACCTGACATTCAAGTGTTATATAATTGTTTTGTACTGAATAATACACTTTCAGATATAACATACCCCAGTAAGTTATAATGACAGAGAGATGTGGTGGATCAAGACAACCCAAGTGTAACTTCCCAAGTTTTTCATGTAAGTATAAGCACTGTGGGTGAAGGGTTGTATGGTTTCAGAATGCACATACAGGGGGTTTGTTTGTTTAACTGTATTTTAATTCTGATACTCAGTTCCCAACCAGATGAGACAAATCAAGCATTAGAGCCTCAACTAAACAGCAAAAATGTAAGACACCAGCACTCACACCCACCAGGCAGAAGTCTCCACAGGAAAGTTCACCAGAGGGAATTCTGAAAGGAGAATAAAAATCAAACAAACCTGGGAGGGGAATAGGAAGGATGGCTAAGAACTGGCCAGGGCATTTGCCATCTCCTGAACAAGCACACAAACCTTGCCAAACAACACGGTTTTGGTGTTCACTTGATCTGCTTTTTTTGTTGCCCAAATCAGTCTGAGAGTCCTGTCTAATCCCTCCAGATGGACAGTCACCAGCAGGCAATTGCACAAGCCTGAGCAAGCTGCTTGTGTTTTCCTAAGCTTCTACAGAGAAGTGGGTATGTCCAGAGGGAAATTCATCACTTCATCCATCCAATCCCTCCAGCAAGGGGTATAAAACACATGGCAGCAGCTGAAGGGGACTCTTGTCTCCTCATGCTGTAGAGAAGCAAAACTCCCATTAGTGAAGTGCAGCTAAAAGCACTTCAGCAACCCACAGGAGTGTTCAGCAAAAGCACAGCAGAGAATTGCAGAGCAGCCAGGCACCAGCCAGGGCAGAGCCCAGGTGTGCACAGGTAACTGAGGGCACAGAGCTTTGCAGTGCTCA
>VWYE01025982.1:92229-225027 GCA_013398995.1 Alaudala cheleensis | reverse complement strand
GCTGCAGATTGACCATCTGGGGTGTCCTCAGTGCCACACACAGGGATTTTTAAACTCCTATTTCTTTTTAAACATTATCCACTTCTGTCTTCTTATGGACAGCAGTCCCTGCAAGTACCTCATGAACACATTTCCCCAGGTTCCTGTAAAGTTCCTTTCTTCCTAACTTTAAAGAAAGGAACAAAAGCATAATACACATTTCACTTGCAAAGGGGATTCTGCAGAGGAAAGAATTTCAGCCCATCTGCCACCCAGACACACTTCTTCTAATTCATGTGCAAAGTAAGGCTTGTATGCACAAAATATAAAGGACCCTAAAGATAAATAATCTCTGTTTCCTCGCTGAACTATTACAAGTCAGTGCACTATTCAGGCTATAAACCTTTATTTTCATTTATAATCTGGTATAAATGTTGCTTGCAAGCAGTTCATAAACTGATGAATCATTAGGTCAGCTCAAACCCTTTCAATTTAAAAAGCAATTTGTCCAAAACCTGACATTCAAGTGTTATATAATTGTTTTGTACTGAATAATACACTTTCAGATATAACATACCCCAGTAAGTTATAATGACAGAGAGATGTGGTGGATCAAGACAACCCAAGTGTAACTTCCCAAGTTTTTCATGTAAGTATAAGCACTGTGGGGGAAGGGTTGTATGGTTTCAGAATGCACATACAGGGGGTTTGTTTGTTTAACTGTATTTTAATTCTGATACTCAGTTCCCAACCAGATGAGACAAATCAAGCATTAGAGCCTCAACTAAACAGCAAAAATGTAAGACACCAGCACTCACACCCACCAGGCAGAAGTCTCCACAGGAAAGTTCACCAGAGGGAATTCTGAAAGGAGAATAAAAATCAAACAAACCTGGGAGGGGAATAGGAAGGATGGCTAAGAACTGGCCAGGGCATTTGCCATCTCCTGAACAAGCACACAAACCTTGCCAAACAACACGGTTTTGGTGTTCACTTGATCTGCTTTTTTTGTTGCCCAAATCAGTCTGAAAGTCCTGTCTCATCCCTCCAAATGGACAGTCACCAGCAGGCAATTGCACAAGCTGCTTGTGTTTTCCTAAGCTTCTACAGAGAAGTGGGTATGTCCAGAGGGAAATTCATCACTTCATCCATCCAATCCCTCCAGCAAGGGGTATAAAACACATGGCAGCAGCTGAAGGGGACTCTTGTCTCCTCATGCTGTAGAGAAGCAAAACTCCCATTAGTGAAGTGCAGCTAAAAGCACTTCAGCAACCCACAGGAGTGTTCAGCAAAAGCACAGCAGAGAATTGCAGAGCAGCCAGGCACCAGCCAGGGCAGAGCCCAGGTGTGCACAGGTAACTGAGGGCACAGAGCTTTGCAGTGCTCAATTTGCTGCCTCTCCAGGAGCTGCAGGCACTGCATGGGCACTCCTCAGACTGCTCTAAACCTGCCAGCCAGGCTAATGATAAATAACTGAAAAACTATGCAAAATCATAAAATACAGGTCTTGGGGTGAAGGTTCTGGTCCCCAAGTGCAGCTGAGAGACAACAGTGCACCAAAGGGAGAGGGAATCCATCCAACAGGCACTGGATTGTTGGTACCCACCTTGGCTGATTGCCACTGTCACTGTGCTGGTCACACCAAGGCTTCTGCCTGTACCAATGGGTCAGAAACTGTCACAGAATTGACACTTGGGAAATCCTATGCATGGCAAGATGTTATTAAACAGAATGAAAACTGCTTTTTGCTGTATATTAACTGGCTTGTTGACATTATAGAAATAATTGCTAAACAAATAAAGCATTTCTTTGCAGCAGCTCATACAACCTTTGTTGCTTTAATGCAAGTAGTGGGTTTAAATCCAGCCAGTATCATCTAATCCATACTCCCAAAACTCAAATCCCATCTTAAAATCTGCACAAAAGTAAAATTGATATATAGCAGAACTGAATATTTTAACAGATTTTGAAAGAAAGTACTCCTTTCAACAAAACCAGAATTTATCTGAATTCTAAGATGCTGTGTGTGCAGGAGAGAAGAAATTCTCAGGAAATCATTTTAAGTATTCATGTTCCATTACATAAAACTTGCAAGACTGCTGCAAAATGCATTTAAATAAAAGCAAAGTCATTGTACAGTTGCAACAGAGCAATTCCCCCTTCTTCAGAATGAGAATGTTTCAACACCCTTCTTTTTTCCTATTTGTTTGGGTCACATTTTTATTATACCCTGAGGCAGGATTTTTTTAAGAATGAATTTTCTGTGGGTGTTTCCTAAAGATGCCACATTTAGATCTGGTGATTATTCTCCTTGGAAAATGTATATGCTCCCACCACATTTTAATTCAGGTATTTTTGTCAACTGCTAAATCATTCATTTTCAAGAAAACAAATTCCTATTTGTATATTGCAGTTCATCAAACTGGTTTTATCCATTACAAATTAAAAGGAAAATTTTAAAAACCCTAAGGCATATAACCTCTCTCTCTGAGAAAGAAATACTGTTATCTTCACCTTTTTAAACCAGTCAACTCCACAAACTGGTCCCTTCGCACAAGTTTCTCCACATTTTAAATAAATTAGCACATTTTGAGAGGAAGATTGAGTAGGGGGGGTGCTGCTTTTCCCTGGACACTCCCAAGAGACCCCAGCACAGCCCAGCACCACAGACAGAACAGGTGTCCTTCCTTTCACCTGCCCAGAGCCACGGGGTAAAGGAGAGCCCTGGTCCCCAAGGGCTGGGTGCAGCCCACAGCTGAGAGCACTGCTCTGAGGCACAGATGAGCACAAACCAAATCAAAATGCTCCTGACTGGTGTGGTTCTGCAGCCAGCTGTTACAGATGGGCCCCAGCTTTACTGACAAGCATTTGTGCAAGGCTGTTATTTGAACTGCCCTGCTCACTGCCTCTCTCAGACATCAGCACTGAGGAAGGGCTTATCCAGGCAGGGCACACTCCTCAGTGACAGACAGAGCTCACTCCATCACCTGCCTGTGGCACAGGTCAGTCACAGCCTGGCAACAGCAGGCACTTTGCACCAGGATTTAATTTCACTTTTTTTTTTAAAGCATGTGTTCTTGACTAAGAAAATCAGTAGAAGTAGGACGAAATTATATTCTATCAGCATTCTCTACTTTCAGCCTGTAACTGTGTAAATGCTGCTAAGACAAACCAAACTCTGCAGCAAAGCTGATGCTGGAGGACTCCTCATGCTTCTGAGCTATGACTGCTATGAAAAGTGCTACATTAAAAATTATCATTGCTCTGATGAGCAATAATCATCCATTTACCTCAGGTATAATTCTCCTTTTCTCTGGTAGCTGAACCCACCAACCATTTAACTGCCTCACCTCACCTGACTTACCTGTTTCACTAAAACACTCCATTTTAAACACTGATACACTCTCCAGACTCAGGGAATTGATGTGCCAGGGTAATTCCTAGACAGCTGTATCCTGTTTCTCCAGCAATCTTTGTTAAAGGCAGTTAAAATAGAACAGTTTCTACAGATAAATAATACCTTTATTTCAGTGTAAATATTTTTAAATATTTTACTGCAATGATAAACCAAAGAAATTGGTGGCAAAGCAAAACCACAATGTTAATATTTGACTTTTGACTTTATAAAAATTCAGAATTTCACCATTAGTTAATATGGAGGTTTTTTTGCAGGAAGATAATTTACTTTGTATACCTTGTTGCACAATACTATCATTAACAAGATGTATTACCTAATTATGCTGGTCTGTTCTACTTCTGAGCAGGATTGCAGCTATAAATTTCACATGGGCTATGTACAGTGTGCAGAGGCTTCTGACAGAATCCCATGGCCACAAAAAACAGAATGTGGAGAGAAGGTGTCACTCCATTTGACAAACTGACTGGTATCACTGTCAGCATTACAGTCCCAGATCTGCAGCAGAAGAGAACAACAGTGATTGGCAACATCAAAAAGGTCAAGATAAATTAAATATTTATGGCTCTGGGCTGTGCTGACAGCTCCTGATGTGTTCTCAAAGCTGATAGCTTTCTTCTGAAAGCTGTCCCACTAAACCTGCAGTTTCCAAGGTTCCAGGTTTATTTTCCAGGCTGCTGACAGCCTCTAGGAGGGCACTGCTGAACACTCTGCCCTTTCCTAGTTCCCTAAGCCATTTCTGTAGGGGAAGTGAAATTATTTGCTTCACTAAAAGCACAATAACCCAGCAATGGTCACACAGAAAAAAAGTTAGGTGGCTTTTTATATATAAAAACAGTTTTGAACATCTGCTTTCTGTTTTTTCATCTGGATGAANATGAGAATGTTTCAACACCCTTCTTTTTTCCTATTTGTTTTGGTCACATTTTTATTATACCCTGAGGCAGGATTTTTTTAAGAGTGAATTTTCTGTGGGTGTTTCCTAAAGATGCCACATTTAGATCTGGTGATTATTCTCCTTGGAAAATGTATATGCTCCCACCACATTTTAATTCAGGTATTTTTGTCAACTGCTAAATCATTCATTTTCAAGAAAACAAATTCCTATTTGTATATTGCAGTTCATCAAACTGGTTTTATCCATTACAAATTAAAAGGAAAATTTTAAAAACCCTAAGGCATATAACCTCTCTCTCTGAGAAAGAAATACTGTTATCTCCACCTTTTTAAACCAGTCAACTCCACAAACTGGTCCCTTCGCACAAGTTTCTCCACATTTTAAATAAATTAGCACAGTTTGAGAGGAAGATTGAGTAGGGGGGGTGCTGCTTTTCCCTGGACACTCCCAAGAGACCCCAGCACAGCCCAGCACCACAGACAGAACAGGTGTCCTTCCTTTCACCTGCCCAGAGCCACGGGGTAAAGGAGAGCCCTGGTCCCCTGGGTGCAGCCCACAGCTGAGAGCACTGCTCTGAGGCACAGAGCAAACCAAATCAAAATGCTCCTGACTGGTGTGGTTCTGCAGCCAGCTGCTACAGATGGGCCCCAGCTTTACTGACAAGCATTTGTGCAAGGCTGTTATTTGAATTGCCCTACTCACTGCCTCTCTCAGACATCAGCACTGAGGAGGGGCTCATCCAGGCAGGGCACACTCCTCAGTGACACAGCTCACTCCATCACCTGCCTGTGGCACAGGTCAGTCACAGCCTGGCAACAGCAGGCACTTTGCACCAGGATTTAATTTCACTTTTTTTTTTAAAGCATGTGTTCTTGACTAAGAAAATCAGTAGAAGTAGGACGAAATTATATTCTATCAGCATTCTCTACTTTCAGCCTGTAACTGTGTAAATGCTGCTAAGACAAACCAAACTCTGCAGCAAAGCTGATGCTGGAGGACTCCTCATGCTTCTGAGCTCTGACTGCTATGAAAAGTGCTACATTAAAAATTATCATTGCTCTGATGAGCAATAATCATCCATTTACCTCAGGTATAATTCTCCTTTTCTCTGGTAGCTGAACCCACCAACCATTTAACTGCCTCACCTCACCTGACTTACCTGTTTCACTAAAACACTCCATTTTAAACACTGATACACTCTCCAGACTCAGGGAATTGATGTGCCAGGGTAATTCCTAGACAGCTGTATCCTGTTTCTCCAGCAATCTTTGTTAAAGGCAGTTAAAATAGAACAGTTTCTACAGATAAATAATACCTTTATTTCAGTGTAAATATTTTTAAATATTTTACTGCAATGATAAACCAAAGAAATTGGTGGCAAAGCAAAACCACAATGTTAATATTTGACATTTGACTTTATAAAAATTCAGAATTTCACCATTAGTTAATATGGAGGTTTTTCTGCAGGAAGATAATTTACTTTGTATACCTTGTTGCACAATACTATCATTAACAAGATGCATTACCTAATTATGCTGGTCTGTTCTACTTCTGAGCAGGATTGCAGCTATAAATTTCACATGGGCTATGTACAGTGTGCAGAGGCTTCTGACAGAATCCCATGGCCACAAAGAACAGAATGTGGAGAGAAGGTGTCACTCCATTTGACAAACTGACTGGTATCACTGTCAGCATTACAGTCCCAGATCTGCAGCAGAAGAGAACAACAGTGATTGGCAACATCAAAAAGGTCAAGATAAATTAAATATTTATGGCTCTGGGCTGTGCTGACAGCTCCTGATGTGTTCTCAAAGCTGATAGCTTTCTTCTGAAAGCTGCCCCACTAAACCTGCAGTTTCCAAGGTTCCAGGTTTATTTTCCAGGCTGCTGACAGCCTCTAGGAGGGCACTGCTGAACACTCTGCCCTTTCCTAGTTCCCTAAGCCATTTCTGTAGGGGAAGTGAAATTATTTGCTTCACTAAAAGCACAATAACCCAGCAATGGTCACACAGAAAAAAACAGAGGTGGCTTTTTCTATATAAAAACAGTTTTGAACATCTGCTTTCTGTTTTTCTCATCTGGATAAAAATTTGTGAAAATTTCACAAATCACTGGCCCAAATTCAGAGTTGTCAGGTTTTCTGCCTGAGGCAATAAAATTAATTTCAAGAGAGACTAACTCCTGGCTCAAAGCTAAATTTGCACATTCCCAAAGACTGCAAATTGTATCACTACACCCATATTTCAGAGATGCAGGTAAATGATATTATTAACATGCAAGCCACACAAAACAAAGCCAGGAATATAATAATTGTCAGGTAAGAATATTTGCTGCAGATTAGCTCATGTTTAACAAGCCTGAGTTTTTGTTCCAGCTGATTCTAAGGTAGGGCAATAGTGTAAATGCCTTAGTTTAATACCTCTAAACTAACACCTGAGAATACAGCATGACTAAAGTACACATCAAATGGATTAAAATACCTACCTGGCTTGAAAACACAGACATCAATGGGCACTTGACATCTGAGGCACCATTACTTGCAAGTTCCTGAAAGGATTGGGATGAAACCCCTTACAAAGGAAGGCAGCCATCAGTGAGAACCAACTAAAGCAAACTGAGCAGAGGGAATTGATAGTACAAATACCTGCAGACTGATAAATGAGGAAGAGATGAGAACACTGACAAAGAAATTAGAGCCACTTGAGAAACAAGATCTATTTGAACAAAACATGTTTTAAATCAAAACTCACAAAAATATTCATCTGGGAAAAATCCTAGGAATTCCAAATAGGAAGGTTTATGAATCATCTAAGCCCATCTTCCTGCTGAGATCTAAGACATTCAGACAGCTATTTGTCTAACTTCTTGAAAATCTCTGATGACTGAGATTTCACAGGCCTGGCAAGTAAATCTAGTCTTGAAGAAGTCACATCTAGACTAAAACATTCCCAGCTGTAATTCCAGCTCACATTTGCCTCTCAGCCAGCCCCAGGTATGCTGGAGGCACATTTGTCCCTGCAGCACCTCCTCCCAACAGCCACTGCAACCCCCTGCAAGCTCATCCCTCCTCAGTGAGCTCTGCATGACAAAACATTTGTTCCATTTTTCTTCCCTGGTCTTGCTTTCAATACTAAGGAAAAACACAGAAAAATAATCCTGGAAATGGACTAGGGCTTGTGGTGAAGTGACACTGTGAGCACCAGGCACAGTTCTGTGACTTGAATCATTTGTTCAAAACATTAAAAGCAGAGTGGGTACTCATGCCTCTACCTATAGCTTTACTTTCCACATTTAAAAAGAGGATACTGGCATAAAGACATATCAAAAGAGAAAATTCACTTCTTTCCTGGTCATTTGCCTCACAATTAAGGATATTTGCCTTGTTCCTAATTTGAATTAACCTGATTTCACTTTGTAGCAATTGCTTCTCATTCTTTTTGAGCCAGATTAAACCACCCTCTAGTACACTGTGTCTTCTCCATGTGAAAATACTTAATTGCTCTTAGGAACCCTTCTGCCACTCAGAGTGAACTGATGAGGATGTAGTCCATCCCTGTGGCTCCCCTCCTCACCCTCAGCCCTCAGACTAACTCCTCACCACTTCTGCAAACAGCTCCAAGGTTCCTCAGATTGCTCACACACTACAAGCTTTAAACTTCAAGATCATGGTACCTCCAAGGCCAAGAGTTCCACTGAAAGCTGCCCCAGTTCTCCCCATCTCTTCAGTGATACTTCAATTCATGCATGTGAATTTAATTCATGCTGGTACATAGAAAGACTGACTTCAAGTTACCTGCATCTTCCCCACCAGTTCTTCCAGTCAGGGAATTAATAACAATGCTATGCTTCATTCCCCAAAATGCATACAGAAGAAAACATTTTCTTTAGAAAACAAAATTCAAGATTATTACATAACAGTTAATGTCCTAATTAACTGCACAATGCCTTCAGTATTTTCCATTACATTGCTGAAAATAAAGTTAGGATGGAGAAATTATTTTCTGCATTGATGACATCTGGTACCACCAATTTGCAGTTATTTTGACTGGTACAGTATTTAAATTACTACCAACACATAAAACTCTGAGCTAACAGCAGTCTGTGGCAGTAAGAAACACACTTTGTCAAAATTATATTTCCACAGGACCAGATTAATTTAATTACAATTAATATTTTTTTAGTAAATGACTCCAGCAGACATGTATAGTAAATAATTTGCGTATAAATTACTCCCACTCCTGCTCTAGATGCTATCAGCTCCAAAAAGCCACTTACAAAAATGTGAATTCACTGTCATTATCCAATCATCATATGTGAAAATGTGGGCAAAATTTTGTTAAAATAAGACACATCTTCTGCAAATACCATGTGTCTGCTCTTCCCTCCCAGGCTGCAGGCAGACTGGGCAGGAAGCAAGCAGTGTTTGCTCTAGCAAATGTTGATGTTCATTCTTGGCAAGAGTCCCTTCCTTAAGACAAGCAGTTTTAAGGAACTATCATGGAACTGCATCATCAGAAACAGCAGGCACATAAAATATTTTGCTAATGGTTCTTTGGAAAAAGCACTTCATTCCCCAGCTCTGCCCAGGTGCTGTGGCACTCTGCCTTGTCACTGGTGGCCTTTGCCACCCTGTGTTCTCACCACCCTTGGATCCCTGCTTGTCCTGCCCTTGCTGCTCCCTCACATGGCAATGCTTTCCCACAGTTCAGACACACAAAAGAACAACTTCCCCTGGGGGTCCAGTGCAAGAAGTCAGCTCACACCCCAGGCTCTTGCTCACATACTGTTCTGAACAATTGTTCTCCTGCAGGAACACAGTATGAGAGCCTTTTTCCAAATCTGGTTAAATTTGGTAAAGAGATGTTACAGGCTGAGAGGGGCAAACGTTCATGTAATGTGACAGTATGAGCCACCAAAGAAGACATTTCATACATCATTTCTGTGTTCTTTTCCTGTTATCTTCTTCCATTGTGTTTTAAACAAGAGAAACTCCTTTTCCTGAAGTGGCTTAGTTCAGATCTGCAAAGTATTTCTGGTCTAAGCTTGGTGTGGATATGTAAATTAGCACTTAAAATGCTTTGGCAGGTGAACTGACAATACCTCATGACAGTTTTTTCCTGCTATCCTGCCAAATTTCTGTATTATTAATGCTGCAGACACCTCCACTTCAAAGAATTGTGTGATGCTTCAATGAGCAGTCTCTCATGTACACACCTGGAATACTTTCAGGATGATTTCTACACAGGTCAGCAATATTCCCTGGAAGGTGCTTCCCAATGTTTTGGGTCACAGTCATCTGACATTCAGACTGGAACAGAAAAAAAAATTCATTCCACATACAAAATTTCCAGCTAGACTCCATCATCAGGCCTGTTCTTTGAGGCAGCATGCAGGGAGAAACAGGAAAAATCTCAAGAGAGAAAAACTTAAACAAATCAGCATTGAATGAGGTAACAAGCACAGCATCCCCCACACTGTACTGCACATACATGGAAACAGCCTGGGCTCCCAGTGAAGAGCATCCCAGTCAACACAACTGGAAGTTGTCTCTATCACCACTAGGTAGCAGAAGTGAAAATTCAACCTGAGGACAGTAATGCAGCCTATCTAGAAGGAAAAAATAAAAGGGAGGAATATCAGCTATTGAGAGACAGGGACATCATGAGTTCTGATCAGAAGCCAAATTTACTGAGCATACAACGTGTTTATATGGGGTTTTTCTTGTATGGCACTCCTACAGGGTTCTGTTTTTGGTAACTATTCTCATTCTTTATGACACCAGTTACTTGGTAATCATTAGGAAATTTCATGTTTCTTGGTCACTGCTACCCCAGGGAGCTTTTATCTGTGTCTGTCTCTCCCATGGTTTCTGCAGGATCTGGCCAAAGATACAAGCTCCTTTATCCATTGGACTCTCAATCCCCAGAGAGGAGTGGGGAAACAACACATTGGAGACCATTCAGTATTTCCTGGGAACTCAAGTGCACAACCAACAGGGATTTTCAAGGTTTGAATATAGGATTTTAATGTGAAAAATCAGAGGATCTGTGTATAAAGCTGGACAAAATCCTATGATCCCTTATTCAAACCAAGATTTAAAATCACATCTTATACTTTGTGTTTTACTCTTATGTTAAAAACTTCCAGAAGATTAATGATTGGAGGGCATATTCTGTTCTTGTAGCAGTGATTCAGGGAACCACAGGAAGCCAAGTTATTGTCAGCACATAATGAAGACAACTTCTCAGCACTGCTGTAGTCTAAAATCATTCTTTTCACACTCATTTGAACAACTGTTGTGATACCACATTATTAAGAATATTTTGCCAACAGAAAATAATGAGAGGAAACCTTTAAACTCAGGCATTGAATTTAATGATGCCTCCTTCAAAGCTGCAGAGAGCAATGGTTTCCCTCCCTTGGAAACACAAATTGCCATAAACCACAAGGATTCCTAACCCTTAGCACTGTTTTTGTCATCAGTAGAGCCCCACTCGTTGCTTTTCCCCAGTGAATTGGCAGCACAGGCAGCAGCAAAGTGTCTTCTGAAACATTTGGTTCTCTGCTCTAAGCCCCTGCATTACACAGCTTGTTCCCCCTTCTTGGTTAGATGAAAATCATGGGGAAGAAAAAACAAATCATAGGAAATACTTTGTAACATTCACTCCTCTCTGCTTACATCACAGATTTTCATGAATAATTTCACTTCAGGCTTCAACCCCACTTCTGCCTGATCACTTACCCCACTTCTAGATTTCTATACACATTATAGCAGTAAATAACAGCAGTTTTTTGGAGCTTATTCTGAAATTTGTGAGCACTTATACCATACATTCAGATTACAATCTATTTAAATTTTAACACCAACAAATCCAGCCTAACCAACTGAGACCATTCTACCCTCTGTTCTTCAACTACTCATTCTAGAGTCACTGAAAATCAGGAAATCAGTTGTCCAACCAGTTTCTTAGGTTAGAAAATGACATTACTTTATTGAGCACTGAGGTACATGGGAGATTGCTCCACCAAACATGTACCCCAATTATTAAACTTTTAACTACTTATATGTTTTAGCAAACAAAGGAACTAGTGTTCATTGGCTACAAGTTACATAGTTCTCTTATCAATTGCTATTTTATTTTCTATGGCTTCATGATTCTCTCACTTTCCATGTTAATTAGTCCACATGCTCAGTTTCTCTCTTCTTTTGGGCAGGTGTTCTGTGAGTCAGTGGTCACAGATGTCCCTGCTGGGATTTCCTCTTGCTCACCTGGAGCTGATTTCAGCACAATTACTGAGTTGGTTTTATGAGTTCCTTCTTCATCTTGGGAGCCCTGCCAGATGTCCTGGTCACCCAAAACTTCTGCATTCTTTGTGTCCATTATCAGTGGTACATCCTTCTTCCCAAGCTTATGTTAGCTTCCTCCCCCAGGTCTGATCACTGAAGCATGTCAAACTCTAAACTTTGTTTTTCTAACACATGGATATCACTTAGAGCTTGCTTGTTTGCTGCTCTCTGTTTCAGAGATTAAATCTCCCTTCTTGTTGATTAGGTCCCAATGCTTTTTAAAGAAATATAACTTGTTTGGAAACTCTAGGAAGGCAGAATACATTTCCCAGAGCCCAAATTTACTCAACTCAAACATTTTCTGCAGGTGAGTCTCCTACTACCTCCATTTGCCCTCTCCTTTGCAGTCTCTGCTCTCTGTCATGGCCAGAGCAATTAAAAAAGCTCCAGTGCACACAAAGCACACCTTTATCACCAGGTCTGCAGTCAAATCAAGCCAAAAGCACCGCTGATGTCACAGAAATACATTACCCCTGACAAGGCAAATTCTTTCCAGGCTAAAGCCAGCATGGAATTACCTTGCTTTTGCCCACACACACTGTTGGGGGATAGCACTGCAACAGTTCTTGCTGAAGAGTTTTAAACGAAAAATAAAATCCACATTCAAAGTAGATTAGACTAGAAATAGGTCTTCACATGAGATTTAAAACAAGCATTACCATTTCTGTGGGTTATAAGCACAATGCTTATCACAAAATCAGTGAAACACTGAAATAATCAATGTTGCACCATGATGACATGCACCATTAATACTCCATATGTTTTCCAGGAAAACTGCTTAGTGGACAATGCCCACTTTTTGTATTTTGCATTACCTCCATAACAAACCAAAGCCAAGCATGTACTGACAGATTATCACTGTGCATGTAATCTTACAGCAGAACTCACAAAACTCAAAAAGAAAAGGCTTGTTAAAAAAATAGCAAAGCCCTACACAATTTATTTATGATAGCTCTTATCCCCAATAATTATATTACCTCCGGCACCTGAAAAACAGGTTAAATAACGTTTTCTTTAGAAGGGGAAACAAAATAAACCCGTAAGATTTTCTACAGAAGTTACAAGCATTGAAAAACACCAGCCACATCAGAAATTGTAGCAGCAACCTGTTCCTGTACAAAGATTTTTACATCTAAACAATTCCGTCACTTTGTAAAAGCATTGTTTTTCTTTTATAAATATGTGCACAAATTATTTGTGTTCTTACACAACAGCCAGCTCAACACTTGCCCATCACAGCCTGCCAAGACGGCTCACTTTTATAAAGAAACAGAACAAAAGAGAACAATAGTACATAATTGCTTTATAAATGGCTTTAGAGAGTAATTATATCATTAGTCCTGAGTGGTTCCAGCTTCCAAGTGTACTGCCACTAATCTTCTGAATACATTCTTGTTAGGAACTAAGTGGATATCGATGGAGAAGAAACTTGCCAAGTGAAGAGCACTCCACTGGAGAAATCCATTTCCATGCAGTTCATTGCAAAGCAGGAGTTTCCTACACCCATTGCCCTGGAGACAGCCACAGCTGACAGCTGCTTCCACGGACCAGCTCACAGTAACTCTGCTCCCAAAGCTTTCCACCTGCAATTGTACCTGCCCTGATGCAATCATTTGTGGGCAGAACACTTCCTAACAGTCTGCCTATCAAGCAGGACAGATCAGTCAAAAAAGGCCAATAGGACACAGGGATCAGAACTTATCCATGGCTCTGGATGTCCTCTAGGGCTCACAGACTCTGCAGCCATCCCCACAAGAGTGTGTGTCCACACCTCCCTAAGTGCACAGCTCCCTCTTTCACTTCAGGTCCCAAGGAAGGTCATCTGCAGCTGTGCTAGCACTTACCTGAGGGTCTGGCAGGCAGCAGTGACCATCTGCTACCTGCTAGTCAGCTCCAGCATTCACACATCTGACTGGCCACAAAGAGCAGAGATTAATGCTATTTAATTATTAATTATTAAAGAGTTGCCAGGGTTTAGGCTTCTTTTTAGTTCAATACCTGCTCCTTCTTAAAATAGTTATTTCTACAAGACCATCTTTTCTCTGACACTACTAACTATAAAGCAACACTTTGACATCAATTCTCTCAATTTCTGAGTGCCCTTGTCCATCTTCTAAACACTATCTTTTCAGTTTGACTCCGTGAATGGAAGTCCCTTTCAGGTTATTGAAAGAATCCTAGAGCTGCCAATTCCACTTCTGACTCAAAATACACTCTAGTTTGCTTTGCTTTGCTTTCCTCCTACCAATGAAATAGCTCAGATGACATCCCCATAAAGATTACCTGTTTGATAGCAAACAGGCAGGACAGGAATAAACACCTTTTATTGAAGTACTGCAGGTGCTGTTACCACGTACTGTAGAAAGGCCAGTCATGCCAGCACTGAAAGCAGAAAGTTCAAGTTCCCTTGCAATTATTCAGTGCACAGGTGAGAATGGCTTCAGATTCCAGTTCCATCTCCTGAAGCTGTCTTTGGCAGAGATTGCAGTTACCACCTTATTTCAAGATAAGAACCATATCAATCATGTGCAGCTCAGTAATCATGTAACCATGTCCTAACAGCCAAATTTTATAATAAACTGCACTTTATAATCCCCTACTAAAATTTATAAACTATACATTGCTCAGGGATAACTTGCTTTAAAAAATAGAGAGCAAGCATCATCTGCTTATAAAGAATTTCTGAAGATAATACAGATATCTGGAGCCACAGAATAGCCAAGGTTAAAAGGGACCCCTTGAGATTATTCAGTTCCAGTTTGCTCAAGAAGGGTCAGCAGGACCCTGCCCAGTCAGGCTTTGACAATCTCCAAGGACACAATGTCTCTCTGGCACTAGGGAGCAGAGAGGACCAACCATTTCCCTCCCTACACTCACTGGCCTTTGCTGGCTCATGCTCAACTTCTGGGCCACAAGAGCCTCTAAAGACTTTTCTGCCAAGCTGTTTTCATGCCCATCATAGCATACACTGGGGTGTTTCTTCCCAGCTACAGGACTTTTCACTGAGTTTCATGAGGTTCCCATTGGCCCCATGCCTCTGAACAGCAGAGCAACCATGTGGTGAATCAACCATTCCTCCTGGCTTTGGATGTTCTCCAAATGTGCTGAGGGTGCACTCTGTCCCACCATCCTTGTCACTGATGGCAAAGTGAAACCAGCATTGCCCCAGCACCTCCTGACTCTGCTTCCACATCCTGTTTTTAATGTTTGTGTTTGGTCAGGAGCTCCATATTCATCCATGCAAACCTTCTGTCACCTGTGCTCACTTCCCTGCTCATCTACTTGGCCCATTCCTGAGCTTGGAGAACATAATCCTTAAATATTCACCAAGTAGGTCCACAGGTGCAAGTCTGCTCTCCTGGAGCCCACAGCTGCAATCCTACAATTTGCCTTGTTTCTTTCCCTTAGGATTCTGAACTCCACCACCTCAGCCTTGCTGTCTCTGAGATCACCTCCCCAGACTCACACACCCAGATAGTTCTTTCTTGTTTGTAAGTATGAGGAGCAGAGCAGTTCCTCTTGTCAGCTCCTTAATCACTTTGCTGAGGGATTTTTCAACAATGCACTTGAGAAACATCTTGATTGCTTGTGTCTGGCTGGGATGCAGCAGATATTGGGGTGGGCAAAGTTCCCCATGAGGAGAGGGGTCTGTAAACACAAGACTTCTTCCAGCTGTCTGAAAACACCTGACCCACTTCTTCCTCCTTATCATGGAGTCCATGGCAGACACCCAGCACAATACTGGTAACACAGATCCTCCTGGTAATCTTGACCTGAAACTCTCCCCTGGCTCCTCATCCACCTCAAGGCAGAGCTCCAGGCATTGCTGCTGCCCTCCCACACAAAGGGCAAACTCTACTGCAACCCCCAGCCTGACCTTCCTGAAGGGTTGTATTGATACCTTGGGAAGGGTGACCTGGAACAGAGACTGGACAGAGAATAAAGCAGATACTTATTGAAAGGCCTTTAGGGTGCACCTTGGGCAGGACAAGAGCCTGACCAGGGCTACAGCCAAGGTGGACCCAGAAGGTCACAAAATGGACCCCTGGTCATAAGGTCTCACACTTTTATAAGTTTTGGTCCATTTGCATATTGGGTTTAATTGCCCAATTACAGCTCCAGGTTGTGAATCCCATCCTTCTTGTTTTCTCCCTTCAGCCCACCCTTGTTTGTGCTTTTGGGCCTGAAAGTTGTCCTTGTTCTTCAGCAGGGAAAGGATTTGTTTTGTCTCCCTACTCTGTGAAGAGCTGACTGACACTGAATGTGAGGGTCAGAACTACACCTGAGGCAGCACAGAATCTGAAAAACATGACAGCTGAAACTTAAGGCATCAGCATCATCCATTGCACCATGATGACAAGCTCATCTCTGTGATGCAATGAGGCAACAGACATAAAATCCACACATGAGAGCACCTCCCCCACCACGCTGTCCTATCAACAATTCTGCATTTGTCTGTTAAAATCCTTTAAACAGCAATTAAATAAAATCCCTGGGGTATATCTTCCCCAATTCCTTTGATCAGTGGCTAAAAATGCCTCCCATGCACTGTTTAATACAGCTCATACCTGGCAGGTATGAACAGAGCCATTATTGTGTCACATTCAATCCTCTGAAGCCATTAATGCAGCACAACATGAGCCATGGTGTCAGGGGTTCAGTCATGTACAGGGGATGAAGCACAGGAAAATGAAGGTGAAAAATCATTTTGGGGATAGCTGAGCTGAAACACTCTCTGCACAAGACAGCAATCTGCAGAAATGCAGGTGAGGTGATCACTCAGGTTAGAGACCCAGCTGGGATATTATTTCAGCAATCTGGACTGTTTTGCAGACAAGATATTTTTACCTCACCATAATTAAAAGACACCTGAGCAATCCCTGGGAAACTCCTAGCACTGCAGTTGGTTCCCCCTCCTGCTGACAAAACAAGCACAAACTGTATTATCTCAGCCATGCAATGAGAACAGGAGTTATGGAGCTACCCTGAAGGGAAACATCCCTCACTGTTTAACCAGAGGGAACAGAACCATGTGAAAGCTAAGAAATAATCTCCTTAGTAATTAAAATTAATAGCATTTACCTCTTATTGGGAGCTTTAACTTTCTTAAATATTTTCCAAACATTAATTCATTACTAAGGCAGGGGGTGAAATGTTGCATTATGTAGAAAAATAAGTATATTGTGATACACTAATTATTGTGTAAGCACCAGTGTTCCTTGAACCCTTCCATATGTATAACCAAGGGGTACATGTGGGTTTAGCTTATTCTCTGCTGTAGGGCCAGACAGCCCTTTTGGATATTTTTTTTTTGAGTCCACTTAATTCCAGCCTAAGTTCCCAAACAAGTATTGTTCTGCAATAGGAAGTGAGCCAAAAGTCAAACTTGTTTTTATTGTAGACTTTGACAAATACAGAGTTCCAGAAACCTAGATTCTAAATTTCCCAGAGTTTAAATACCATAATAGCCAAAAAAATGTCCCCAGGTTTCCAAAACAATGAGACAACACACAGCTCTCTTCAACAGGCCATTCCACAAATAAAGGACACAATTTGCACTGCATAAGCACTACTTTCAAAAGCAGAAACCTATGCTTAAATAATTTTCTCACTATCCAAACAAATGCTTTGAAATTAGTAAAGGCTGGGAATCCTAGAAATAATCCTAGAAATAATTAGAAATACTAGCACTTTTCATCAAACTACCAGTGTAACAGAAAAAGGAAATGTACTTGCCTGATCAGAAGGTTTCCAAGTGAAAACTTCATAACACACTGATTGTTTCAGACAAAAAAAATTATCCATTCTCAGGGAAACAGCCTAAAGGGAACAACTTTTTTTTTCTCCATCATTATCAAACATACTTCTAATACTTGGGCATTCATAACTCCTCCAAACACTTCTCACCACTTTTCAAAGTTTTCTTTTTCATCTTTACATGGATTAGCTCAATCCACCTCTTGTAAGGAGTTTGATATCCTTGGGAAACTGCTATTAAATCTTCTCAGGATCATCTTCCTTGGGTAAGTGTTACAACTGTTATAACCCCAATAAGGCACATGACATAACTGAGACAAAACATTGAAGCCTATTGCAGAACTCAATCTTTCAGGTTCCCACTGAGCAGCACTTCTATGGTTTCTATAATGGAATTAACTGTGATACTGAAAATAGCAAAAGGAATTTCCACCTAGAGCTCCTCACTACAGACCTCTCAACAGGCTGAAAGCTCTAAAACCAAATGCAATTAGTGTTTTGCTTGTTATCAGGGTCTGAACCCCATGGTGATGGATACTTTATAAATACACAGAACCAGCAACACTCAGTATCCCTCTTCCACCTAGTCTTCATCTTTGCCCTCAAGAGTACTTTGAAAAAAAAATTGTTTCCAAGCTTAACATGAGGGAGAGTATGGTTTACTTTTGTAACTGTCATTTTTCTATAAATGCTAAATTTGAAAATACAATTAAAAATCCAACACTTTCTGCTTGATATCATCCATTTTCATCCTGCCTGATAATCTGAAGCAAATTGAACCTAAACTTTCATTTAAAGACAGAAAGAGAACTACTGTAATTTAAGGAAGGCACTTTAGAGGGAGAAAGTGGTGTCTGACACATACTTTTAAGGCTTTTATGTGCTAACCATTCCAATGCCCTATTTTGTATATGGTTGTTCAGGTCTGAGTTGTAATTTTTTTCTTTTTTTTTCTTTTCTCTTTTGTTCTTTTTATAAGGAAAAAAAAAAAGTATAAAACTGACAAGCAATGGCTACATCTGCTCCATTTAAACCAAGGAGGCAAGTCAGGGTATTAGGAACTCCTTCTTTAATTCCCTGACTCACCAGGTCCTCCAGAAAGTTAAAGAAAACCCATAGAGCAGTTCTCAAAAATACTTAAGGCTTGACTGCAATAGGAAGCCTTTCACACACTGAGATATCTAAATAAAGATGCAAAAAGAAGTAAGGAGAGAGGCTTTTCGGCCTCTGAAGAATTCTCAGCATCTTCTGATGACTACCTACCTTTACAGTTCTTGCTATTTTCCATTTCCCAACAACATGAGGATTTAAGCACCTCCCATTTGAGATGCATCTGTGAGGATGAAGGGCAAAGCAATCAGATATCAGTGATTGTAGTAATGCAGCCTTAAACCAAACAGGTATTTTCCAGAAAAGGAAAAAGGGTTTCTGTTTTAACATAAAACTTAACNCCCCAGGAGCTGTCTCACAAATTATTTTTAAGCCATTTCTGTGAGGTACAGGCACCCTCAGATTTGATACATCTTCACATGGCTCATTCCACTCTGGCCACGTGCAAGACTGTACTAAGTGATGAGGAACAGGAATGCCCAAGAGCTCAGGGAAGTGCACTTGCTCAGCAGAACACCTTCTGCAAAATGGACTCCTTCATGTGAGCAGGCAGAAATTGCCCCAAAATATCTTTCTTGATCTGAAATGGATAATTATTAAAATACTGGTGCTTCTATGTCTGTGAGTCTTGTGGGAGCAGATCTTCACAGGCTGCACTCGGCTCCATTCCCACTAAATAGCACATGGCTTCACATCCTGTATTTCAGCCATGGCTGGGAACCTGGAAGCCCTTCCCAGCACAAGTCCATTCCTGGTTTTTTATAACTGCATGTCAGAGAAGCCCAAACCCCTCAGTGTCCCTCACTGCTCTCCTCAGCTTCACAGGGCCTTGTGCTCAAGTTAGCAGGGAACAAGGGCAGTGCT
Source organism: Alaudala cheleensis (assembly GCA_013398995.1). Lineage (NCBI taxonomy): Eukaryota > Metazoa > Chordata > Aves > Passeriformes > Alaudidae > Alaudala > Alaudala cheleensis. The sequence goes on along the minus strand of VWYE01025982.1, from coordinate 205,656 downwards.
GGCAGCAGCAGCACACCAGGCTCCCACCAACTCCACAGCTACAGGTCAGCAGTGTCAAAACATGAGGAGGTCACTAAAGTGCAGAGTGCTACAGCCTCCAGCACTGACAGAGTGAATCAAACCATCAATTAGCAAAAGCAAACTGCAATGAGGGTAGTGATAACCTCTGCTTCTGTACAGCATTGCTCACCAACCCCAGCCAGTTTCCAGATCACTGATGGCAGCATCTTCCAGAGCACAGCCAGGAATGGACCACTCCTACCTTTCTCTTTCTTACCCTTGCATCTGCTACCTCCACTCCAGAAAAGACTCTGAGGCTTCTGTCTGACCTAACACAGACACNTTTTGCTTTACAAAACACACCCCAGGAGCTGTCTCACAAATTATTTTTAAGCCATTTCTGTGAGGTACAGGCACCCTCAGATTTGATACATCTTCACATGGCTCATTCCACTCTGGCCACGTGCAAGACTGTACTAAGTGATGAGGAACAGGAATGCCCAAGAGCTCAGGGAAGTGCACTTGCTCAGCAGAACACCTTCTGCAAAATGGACTCCTTCATGTGAGCAGGCAGAAATTGCCCCAAAATATCTTTCTTGATCTCAAATGTATAATTATTAATATACTGGTGCTTCTGTGCCTGTGAGTCTTGTGGGAGCAGATCTTCACAGGCTGCACTCGGCTCCATTCCCACTAAATAGCACATGGCTTCACATCCTGTATTTCAGCCATGGCTGGGAACCTGGAAGCCCTTCCCAGCACAAGTCCATTCCTGCTTTTTTATAACTGCATGTCAGAGAAGCCCAAACCCCTCAGTGTCCCTCACTGCTCTCCTCAGCTTCACAGGGCCTTGTGCTCAAGTTAGCAGGGAACAAGGGCAGTGCTGGCAGCAGCAGCACACCAGGCTCCCACCAACTCCACAGCTACAGGTCAGCAGTGTCAAAACATGAGGAGGTCACTAAAGTGCAGAGTGCTACAGCCTCCAGCACTGACAGAGTGAATCAAACCATCAATTAGCAAAAGCAAACTGCAATGAGGGTAGTGATAACCTCTGATTCTGTACAGCATTGCTCACCAACCCCAGCCAGTTTCCAGATCACTGATGGCAGCATCTTCCAGGGCACAGCCAGGAATGGAACACTCCTACCTTTCTCTTTCTTACCCTTGCATCTGCTACCTCCACTCCAGAAAAGACTCTGAGGCTTCTGTCTGACCTAACACAGACACTACATGTTCTAAACCAGATCCAAGACAAGAAAACTACTTAGTTTTCTGTAGGCTCTCAAACACAAAGATTAAGGAAAAATTAGACAAACTAAGCCTACTACTTCTATTCTACCTCATACAAAATCTTTTTACATATGATCCAGCAATAGAAAATGGCACTTTGAGTTGTATCACAAAGGAAAATCTTGTAAAATCCCTTTCAATATCTTGTCAAAATCAGCATGCTCTGTGACTAGATGACTGTCAGGGTGATCTATAGCCCCCAGACAGCACTGTAATATAAACTAAATTGCCTGAGTCACAAGCAATGATAGAGTCATTCTACAGGAAATTGGAAATCAATTCTTGTCATCACTGTACATAACTCCTCTATCAGAGTTCCAGTTGGCCGGTGTAATGCAAGGGGAAGAAGCTGGGAGCTGACAATCATGACAAGCTGAGCAGTCTGCACACATACTGAGGCACAGGAGTTCTGTTTCTGCAACAGCACTTTGCATAGGGTACATGACAGATGTGAGCAGCCTGACCTAGTAAAATATCAAAGGCTCATCAAAGGTGTGCTGCATCCTGTTCCATGAGGAGGATATATGTAGCCTGGGTTTGGGGCTGAAAATTGAGGCCAGTTGTCTTCTTTGTGCAATGACTCCTGGCAGAGCAGAGGGACAATCTTTTGCTAAATCTCATGCTGGAAGTCTTTCAGACTCATACTGGGAGATTCCTTCCTAATCACAATCCAGGTGTTGCAGAAACCAGAGCACCAATATCAGCACTGGCAAGCTCATTCGTAAGTGTGACTCTCTGCAACACTTGTGTCAGGACTCAGCTGTTGGAATGATTAAGTCAGTTTTTGTTACCAAGTAGATTTTAGGCTGTGGGAAGAACCAATAGTTTGATTCTAAAAGTTAAAAAGAAATGAAGAGTCTAATACAACATTATTCTTACAGCATGCAGTCACCCTTTGAGCAATGTTCTTCTGCATAGATGCTGTACTATGCCTCATTTTACCTGGACTCACCAGCTAAATTCATTAAAATTAACTACAAAATCTGTTTCAAAGAAAAAAAAAAGGGCAATTGAGACAATTCTCTGTGAAACAAAGAACATTTTCTATTTCTACATCTTGTACAAAAGCCAACTCATCAAGCTCCCACACACCTAGAAGGAAGACATAGGCATTTCTATACACAAGCTCACTTTCAACTACTTAACATGGATGGATGCAGGAATATGATCAACTCATGCAGTGTCCAGCACAGTTGCTTATTTTAATGCAGAAGTCCTATAACCTAAAATAAGAACTCCCTCCAAAATACAAAATCCCAGAGTTATTTGGGACATTAAAGATGAAATAGTTCCAAGTGCCTGCCATGGGCAGGGACACCTTCCACTGTCCCAGGCTGCTCCAAGCCCCATCCAGCCTGGCCTTGGACATTTCCAGAGATGGGGCAGCCACAGCTCCTCTGTGCCAGGGCCTCACCACCCTCACAGGGAAGAATTTCTTCCTGATATCTTAATCTAAACCTTCAGGTAACTGGAAGGCTGCAATTAGGTCATCCTGAAGCCTTGGCTGAACAATCTCTGCCTTTACTTGCAGGAGATCTTCTCCAGCCCTCTTGTGAACTTGGTGGCCTCCTCTGGTCTTGCTGCAACAGGTCACTGTCCTTCCTGTGCTGGGACCCCAGAGCTGCATGGGTCAAATGTGGTTTACTCCAAAGCATCCTGCTTAAGTGTCACAAAGTTTGCTTCCCTATTCTCCAGCCTGTTTGGGAAAAGGTGTGGTTTCTTCACATAACAAAAATTTATTCTGAGACTAACACTGAGGATTCCTCTTCATCAGAGCTAAAAAGCAGAGACCATGAAGCAAAAAAGCCAACACTGCCAGCAAATTATCCCCATGCATCACACTGACCTGGCAAAGCCTGGCACACACAGCAAAGGGGCTGTGCCTGCCCTGACAGCTCTGCTTTAACACTGCAACAATGGCTGGCACTAGTCAGGCAAATCGAGAGCCAACAAGTTATCAGAAAACAGCTGAGAAGTTAAATGCTATCATCTTGGGTTCATTAGCTGAATTTAGTTTCCATCAACCACTGATCTTTTTATCCCAAGTATGATACTGTTTATATTCTTGAAAGCAGGCCTGGACAAAGAACTCATTCATAATCCACTTCTGAAGCATATGAATATTTTTCAGCTTGTCTGCTTCACTATTCAGCAATATGGTCATTCCACATTTGTTTTTTGTTTTTCAAGTAGTTGGGAAATGAATGCACATTTTGTGGTGGGATAATTGCAAAATTTAAATAATTTGTGATGAAAAATGCATTTTCTTTTCTTTTTCTTGAAAAGCAAGCTGAAATCCACAATATCCCAGAAAGATGGCCACTTCCATTGACAGAGTCTTGCTTGCCTTTAATTACACTATCCACCCTTAATGATATGCCATTATTCACTAAACTATTACAATATTAATCTGGTAGTCAGATGTTTGTTTGTTTAACATTATTGCCCAGTTTTGAGTCCATGAATCAAAGGAAAAGGGGTTTTAATTACAGCCTGCAGAATAAGAAGGGTATGAAAGCAGAACATTTAATTTGTAGAGCACAGTTGCACAATGTGCATTCCTTTGTGGCAAAGCCAGGATGAGAAGTTCCTGCTCCACTCCACCTCTCCCCCTTCTTGCCCTCCTTAAAATACTACAGTTTTCTGCTCTTTCCCCAGTTGTACCAAAACAACTGCATGCTGTGATAAATGTTCATCACTGAAATCATCTGGAATGTCATTCACTATCCCTGCAACAGTATTGATACTCTTTTATTTGCTCCCAGTACAGGAAGCACTCCATAAACACCATACTGTGAAAGCAGGAAATACTGACCTGGAAAGTGATTTGATCTGCACAAAACACAACTCAAGGATCAATGTCCATAATGCACCATTGCATTAATAATGTCCTGCTTTGTTCTGGGCTGGCACATGGCCCTAACAAATTAATCCAGATGATCAGCTTGTTTTCTAACAGCACTGTACAAGCCACCACCTTCCAGAAGTTCTCTCTGGAGTGCACTGGGCTTGAAAGGGCCAAGACCAAAGCCCACCCAAGTCCATTACCAGGCTGACACTCATAGGGTAGGACATGTGGGTTGTCTGGTGGCTCACAAGTGTTTTGACAATCTGAGTTTGAAAATCCCAACAAAGATTTTAGCCATCACAGAAAGATGTGCAGCATTAATGAGGAAAAGTGGCCAGCTCAAGCCAGAGATTTTGCAGTAGCAGATGTGTCATTCTTGACCTGTGCTCTTACACACACAGCTACCAAAAAGCACTAAGATTAAGGAATTGGTAAGTGGTGACAAACTCAAATGGATCCTAGAAAAGCTGCAGAAGTTCACAGAGAATGAAAAGTTCTCTGCCAACAGCATCTGTCAGCCAGCAGTTTCCTGGTTTAACCATCTTGCAACAAGTCAAAGGCAGAACCTTTGCTTCATGGGTTGCACTGTGCACAGACAGAAGGTAAGAAGTCATCCAAAAAGCATCACAGTGTTAGGAACAGCTCAAGCAAGAGGGGGTTATTGATTAGAAAAACTAATTGAAAAAGAATCCCATGTTCTAATTATCTTCATTACTGGATTCAATCCACACCCCTCCAAGGTTTAACTTACAGCATCAGTTAAAGAATCCAGGACTGAACTGTACCTAACAGAATTTTGCAAGTCATGAATCTTCTCTACAACTGTCTTCATAACCATGGGAAAATACTTTATTGCTGGAATAATCCCCTTTAAAGGAGATTACTAAAGTGAACAGGCATGATTGAACAGTAACCAGTCTCCATTTTGTTTCAGTCGTTAATTTAGACACTTTGTTAACTGCTAGTTATTGCTGCAGCACAGAGAATTTTGCTTGGTAAGCCATTTTAAAGACTGTTTCTCCATATCTTAAAAGGTCTGAAAGAGAGGTTAGAAAAACCAATAAACTTCAAAGTATGGAAAGTACAGTCACAAAGAAACCTTTTATCAATGCACAGCATTGCAGTGAGACACATCCCAACATGAAAAAGTAATTTGCATGTTTACTGATGCATTGTGGATATTTGTTCAAAGCCTTTAACATAAGCTGTTAGTTACACAGCCCTGATTCATTTAAGGTCCCAGAGTTTTAATTAGTTCTGAGAAGAATGTTTTATGTAGGAGTCACAAGTCGTTGTGCAGCAGCAACTTCTCCTCTTCCTGTGATTCAAACCCTCATCGGGAAAGTCCTGCCTTTAGACTTGGGCCAAGAACACACCAAGCACAAAGCTGCAACACCCGCTGTCATTCAGCACCCTGCAGGTTTTAGCACCCAAATCAATTTACAAAGACAGCACACTTACCCACATTTTGTGGAGAGAGACAGAGAGAGAGAAAGAGAGAGAGAAAGAGAGAAAAGGAGAAAGGGAGAAAGAAAGAGAGAGAGAAAGAGAGAAAGAGAGAGAAAGAGAGAGAAAGAGAGAGGGAGAAAGAGAGAGAGAAAGATAGAAAGAGAGAAAGTAAGCTATTTATATATCTCTTATATATTTATATATATCTCTTATTTCACACAGCTATACTGGAACTGCAGGAAATGCCTTTTATCCAAACTCTGAACTCACCACCAGTGGTAAGGTGAACTCCTGACAACAAAGTTACCCCTGAGCTGGGGTAAAGCAAGCAGCTAAGCATTCAAACATCAGCTCTTGACAGCCTTTCCTCCAGCAAAGAAAACCCTTCTGGGCAAGGCAATCTGAAGACAATGCTTAACTGATGTTACAGTGCCACTATGTCTCAAACAAGAGAAGAAAACTCAATTCTGCAAGAGTTAAACTACAACCTCCTTAAGACCTAAGTACTATTTGAGCCTTCACAGTCCACTGTGGTTGAGATACTTTAAACAAGCACTGACAGATTAACCCTCAAACACAGTTACAGGAATTCAGTAGGGATGCAAAGAGATGAGCTGGAAGATTCAAGTTACCACTTACCCAAGTACACAGAGTCTGCAATATCCTTAATTACCTACATCCCTCCATCATTACCCCAGGAGCAGCGCAGTGGAGCCACAGCGCCAGCAGCCAGAGCTGCACCGCCCCTTCCCCCACACCCCGAGCTCCCAGCACAGCCTCCTGTCCCTGCAGCAGCAGCACAGGCTGCACACTCACACACACTTCCTGTAATCATGTTTAGAATGAAAAAAAAATGCATTTTATCAGAATTATTTTTACCTTTTCACCACGATTTTCCCCATCTTTCTAGTATCAGTTCCATTAATTCTCCCTTTTCCCTAAATCTCACAGAAAGGGATTTTCAAAAGCACTAGATCTTCACTTGACTATCTTCAAGTGATTTCTGGCAAAAATCCCTCATCCAGAAAAATACAAATAAATCCCTAACCTGCTTTCCTAGTACAGTGAGAAAGATAAGCATAAATCCAGCTATAATTCAAATTCAGTCTTTTTACAAGCTAAGAAGTCTATTGAAAAGGAAGATTGATGGCTGCTTTACTGCACATTACTGGTACTATTAGTTTAAGATATTTCTTAAGTGTTAAGTTAGAGAGATATTCCTGCTGGTGCAGGTTTATCTCTGCCTCCCTTGCAGTCAAGTAGGATGTGATGACTCCATCTACTTCCTCATTCTCTGAGGCACCCTATAAACCTGCCAGTGGACAACAGCAGAACAGAGGTCTCCCCAAAAAGAACACTGAAAACAAACATTGCTAGCTAGATGTTGGGAAATCAAATTATAAAGCCCCTGCAATCCCATTGCCCTGAATGGCATGAAACAATTTTCTACATACAATTTCTACTGCTTGATCTGCCACCCCTGTTTCTGAGCACTCAATCTCTTCCATTCAAGCACACACTGTGGACATCTGTATCATGAGACAGACAGCTCAGGGAATTTCTCTTCCTGCACTAACAGAACACAGAGGAACCACTACAGTCCACTCTCCCAGCCACAGCTTTGAACACATCGTGTTCATTTGTCTTAGGGTGACTTTGTGATGCTGATATCCCCAATTGTCTGTTCTGTTTGTGCTGGATATGGAGTTCCACACCTTTCAGACTGGTTCTGAGAATAAAGGGAGGGGAGAAGCACAGAGTTTGTTTGCAGAAACAGCTCTCACTGCTCTGCATTCTGGTCCTGCACTGTGCTGTCTGCAGCACAGACAGACAGAGGGAGAGAGATCTGCTTTGCTTTTAGTTAGTTTTTAGCTACTTGAGGCAGAGAAGTTCCCTGGACTGGTTTGTTTTGTTTTGTCGGACTGTTTAAACCTGCTGTGGACTGAATACCCAGAAGAGCACCAGGAGCTCACACTTGTGGCCCACCAGGGCCTGGACCTCAGCATTTTTCAGCACCAGAGGGACTGATAAGAGACTGAGCGAGTTGAACTCCCATGGCAAGGACTTTCTCCATTTTGCCATCTCTCTTCAGAATGGTGAGAGGTTTTATTGTTTAATATTATTCATTTTTTTAAGCTTGTGGAAACTTTGCTTGTCAAATGAACAGTTTTTTTCCACTTTCTCGCTAAGGAAATTTTTTCCTGAACCAGTTGGGGGAGGAGCCGCTTGAATTTGTTTTCCAGAGGGATCCCATTCGGAGGTTTCCTCCCAAATTTGCCCTAAACCAGGATATCATTGTATTTTATGCTGGCATCAGGGAGTTCACCTGACCAGCAGCTCAGTGCAGCAGGCACAGCTCACATAACTACTGGAAATCAGTCACTTCCCCATGATATCTGAGACATAATAAATTCATTGGGTTGCCTCCATTCTCTAAATACAGCACATGAACTTAATTTTGTGTCTTCTACACTTGTGACTTGTTACCCCCCACCACTCCCCCTTAGAAAACTTAAATTAGACAGCACCTGAGTTTTGCATGCTACTGCTGCTACAGAGACAATGTGAGGGGAAGCAATTTTAATACACAAGACAGGTTAGAAGCAGTCTGGCCTTCCAGCTGCCCATGAGGACATAAGCAACTGAAAGCTGCTTGCAACACAATAAACCCAAACCATGCAGTAGGTTTTTGGTACCTGGCTGAGACAGACTTGAAATATCAGATCATCCTAGTTCATGTCTGTTTCTGAAGGCCTGATGAGGACACAAAGCTGTCCAAACTTCCTTTGCTTGCCTTATTTCACATGATCCCAGACTGCTGCAAAGCAAGGGCACAGCACAGGGCAGTGAGAATTACATCACTGCAGAACTCAGCCCTGGATCCAGCTTGCTGAGTCTGTCACAGAGCACTGGAACTGATGATCAGGGGCTGCATAGCTTTGAGTGCCTAATGAAGTTGTAATGGGGCATTTATCAAGTGATTTTTAAAGTAAACATCGATTTCCTTGCAAAATGTAGAACTTCAATGACACATTTGGGAGTGGCTCAGCTACCTGGTCCATGAGGGCCAGGACATGCCACAAGAGTGTAAAGGTGTCAGTCACTGCAGGCACTGCAGTCCCTGTGTCCATCCAGCTGTTACCTCCAGCTGGATTTAACGACCATTAAATGAAGCAAATCAAGGACTTGAGGAAGTCCATCTTCCATTCCAAGCTTGAACACTTACAAGCTACTGAATAAAACACTATCTACCACAATGTCATGACATATGATGGTAGCTAAACCATTCATATTCACCAACCAGGATCACACAGATGGTCACTTGTTGAAGTCTGGCTTAGTTGCTTGCTAAGCTGCCCTAACATCTTCACTCAGGATCTCAGGAATAAATGCTAAGAGGTGCCCCTGACAAAGACCAGGAGGTTGGTGTTTTTAATTGTTTTGGATGTTTTTGATTATCAAGCCTCTTACAAGGTGCATCTCCCTCTTGTTCAGAGGATTCATAGTAGGAACTCTCCTAGAAAGTTTAAAAAAAGCCAAATACATTTCAAGAAAAGAGTTTTCTTGTTTTGAGATGCCAGCATTTTCCAACATTAAAAAAAAGTCACTGAATAGTACACAACCAGCTACAGCTATTATCCCAAATTATCATCCTATTCCTCTGCGCACCTTGGGGAAAGTAATTTCATGGTGTTTCTCAAACATGTTAAAACAAACTTTCTCTACCCCTTCCTTGACTTGGCCACTCTGCTTTTGTGCAGTCTCCTTTGTCAGCAGCAGCTCAGCTCTTCCATGGCAAAGAACTGGCTGGATTTGGTGACTGTGAGAGGTTACACACTCCCCTTGGGAGACTGGGCTGCTCTCAGCAACTGGAGACAATTTGCAGCTCCCCAAACAGAGTAAGTCTTTGTGGCAATTAATAATCTCACTCCTTTTCCCCAAAAGAAATGGACTACAGAACTGGTTTTCCTTAAACCACCACATGGTTCAGAGCCTCTTTTGAACCCTTGCACAAGCAGCCCACAACAGTCTATCAGCCAGTTTTTCAGTATGAATTTCCATGATTTATTTCTAGTCTCACCTGAAATTACATCAAACTGGTCTTAAATTAATTATGTCAAACAGCCACAAATGGGGTTGGCGGAAACAAGTAACAGGCTCATGGAAATCACACCCAAACCAGGCCCAGATCCAGGCTAAGGTTACAAAAGAGAAATCACTGCCAACCATTGGCTTAAAAATTGGAGTCACAAAATAAAAGTTTAACCCCTTGGGAGCAAACCACTGAGGAAGAAGACTATCACAAGTAGTGACAAAACAGCTGCACTGTGAGGGTATTTCAATAGAGCACCACTCTATAATACCTCCAGATTTGTTACTGCTACTCTAATCTAAGCACAGTTAAAAAAGCTAAATCAGGAGCAGACACAAGATGACTCTGCTGGCACTGCACAGCTCATTGTTTTAGGTCACAACTGACAACTCCACTGATGCAAATTAAGTGCAGCTGCAAGACCCAAAAGGACAAGATGGACAAAGTGCTGAGGAAAAGAAACAGAAGAATGAAATTCAGCAGTCAATGTTATTCATGAAAGGCTATTTAGTGAACATTTCAACATTCATCTTTAGTTATTGGAGGAAAACCAGAATGAACATCTAAGATTTCAATAAAAACAAATGAAAAATAGAGATATGAACAAAACCACTCATCTGCACTAATGGCTACTAAGAGATTGTCTGTACCAAGCACTTGGCTATCCACTGTGATAGCCACAGTCTCCATACTTCAACAGCAAATGAAAGGTCACTGAAAACTTTCAGAGTTCCAATAGACAGATTTTAGAGTCTGCAGGCATTTATTTCAACTCAGTAAAGCAAGTACAACTATCTTTTGCTGTATCAAAAACTGAAAAGCTGCCAGCAATACTTATGCATACTACAGAAAACATTCTGCATGACTTCCATCTGGTATTCATCAATAGAAGTGAATCTAAGGATGGCATATGGTACTGTTCTCCCACAGCCTAGAGAAAGTAATCATCTTGCCCTCCTTGATGCAAACAGCAGATATTTTTGCATGAAACAGATATTTTTATTTAGTAGTTTTTAACAATCTATACACACTTGTATTTAGGAGAAGGTCTTCTGGGAATTTCTACTGGAAGTACCAGACTGGATGGTATTCTGTCTAGTTTTTCCACAGGAGAATACTATCTACAAAGGAAGACAAATAATTAGACTACAAAGCACCAGGTGGTTTACAACACTGAAAGATGTGAGCCTGTTCTGCCCATGGAGTAGAAATCCTCTGAACAAAAACTGAAATTCAAAGACACTTTGTCTTCCATCATTACTAATGTAAAATTTGCTGCAAGTCTTAAAAGCCACATGGACAAGCTAAATTCTTCCAAGATTAAGGCACTAAAATCTCAGGGAGATTCTAATTTCTCTACATCAAGCAATATTTTCTATCTCACGGATAGTGTAGACCTTCTGGCCAGCTTTGTTGCACAGCAAAGTAGTTATGTCCATGGGATATTAACTGCAGAGACGTGTGTATTTGCCAAAATAAGGTTTCAGGAATTAACACAGCTGCATTTCTAAACACAAAATAAATGGATGAGCTAGTTGAAGTCTTTAAAAGAAATCCCACAAGGGTTCAAACTGGCTGATAAACTCTGCTGCAGAAACAGGCCATGAAGTAAAGCCCAGTGAACTCATGGCAAGACTCTCTCACATAAATGGACACAGATCAGGTTCCAGCTCAGGGAATGAACACAGAGCCTGCTCAAGTTTCAGCAAGCACATGTGCAACACAGCTTGTTCTGCCAAGGAGGCACAAGCTTGGGGATTGGGGTTTTTTTCCTCGTTTCTTGTTGATTTTGAAACTATTGATATTAAATAAACTATACAAGAAACCCTAGACAATGCTATGGGAATAGACAAAGGAATTCACCAACTAATAAAAACCAAAACTAGGAAAAATTTTCTCTGTATTTTAGATTCTACTGAATACAGTCTTTTTTACATCACTCTCATGACTATTTTCTTTTAATCTGATGTCCCAATCCTGCTCTTTGCATTCCATAGTATTAAACTCCTTGAAAATGAATGAGAAACACACAAACTCAAAGAGCAAGCTGGCAGCAAAACTGTACCAACTGCAGGGAAATATAATAAAGCTTTCAACATCACCAGCCATAAACAATCCAGTAAGGATTATTTCTAATGCTTTGCCTTTCACAAGAGTAATTTTTCACCAGTATGGCCAGAAAGTGTGGCATGGAGGAGAACCAGTGTGGAAAACCTGATTCACACAGACTTTTCTGGCCTTTTCTGCTTTCCCAGAGGCAGCAGTGTATTTATCACTATAGGATATACATCACACATTTAAACACAAATATTTATTTTTTATTTTTGAGAAAGACAGACACTGCTGAGAGACTAGGCTGGCAAGAGAGAAACAAATTTATCTAAAAGTAATCATGCAGAGCACAAGGAAATGCCACACCTGAGACACCTGAGCTAACTCATTCTGTCTCCTGTTACAGATTTTGCATTCCTCATGTCACTCCTCTTGTCCTTTTCCCCAGTCTAGTGTGAATTCCTCTTTCCCAAATGACAGCTCATAACATTTTAGTTAAGGTCCTACCAAGAAAACAGACAGTAGGTGCTATCATGGCCAATCTTTATCCAGTTCTAAATAATATCAGGGGAAAATGTTAAGCTATCCGTGTCTTTTCAATGAAAAGTATAATTGTTTAAGAGAAAGTGCTCATAACAGAAAATTGTAGTTGCCTCACTGCCTTATCTGAAAAGAATGAGTCTGCTATTGGCAGGTGAAGGTGAAAGGCCTCCAAGGAAAGAAAAGCAGAGATTCTACCCTCCAATCCTTAAAAAATCAAAATTAAAATTTAAAATATAATTTTAAAAAACCTCCCCCACCAAAAAAAAAAAAAACCCACAAAAAAAAATTAAAAAAAAAAAAAAGAACCACCACAGTCAGATTTAAGAACATGAGAGAACTATAATGTCTTATTCCTTGCAGCATGACATAGCTTCAGCAGTATATTCCTGCAACAGGACCACCACTTTTGGTTCAATATGACTATTTCTTTTAGAAATTAAATAACTTAAACTCCTCAGTGAAGGATCCCCCTTGTCTAGATGGACGTTACTCTAAGGGTTAACTATTTGGTGATATAATTTCACACCAAATTTATAGTTTCAATACAACAGGTTTCAGATTCCATGGCACTGAAAACACAGGCCAGTTATAACAAGATGACAGCAGAAGCCATTTTAGGAGTAAAACCATGGCCACACTGGTTACCAGCACCTGCATTTCCCTGGGGGGTTTCGGGGAGTGTTTTGGTTTGTGGTGGCGGTCGTTATTTTTTAAAGTAGAAAAATCTTCAACCATGAAAATCATCTTCCAAAAGCAGTTATCAAACTGGTCCAGCTCAGAGCAACACCTCTGAGGGAAGAACACAGCCTCAGGCCTCTGAGGGGAGGACACATCCTGTGAGGGAAGGTCACAGCCACCTCGGGCCTCTGAGGGGAGGACACGGCCTCTGAGGGGAGGACACGGCCTCTGAGGGAAGGACACGGCCTCTGAGGGAAGGACACGGTCTCTGAGGGGAGGACATGGCCTCTGAGGAGAGGACACGGCCTCTGGGGGGAGGACACGGCCTCTGAGGAGAGGACACGGCCTCTGAGGAGAGGACACAACCTCTGAGAGGAGGACACGGCCTCTGAGGGAAGGACACGGCCTCTGAGGGGAGGACACAAGTACCTGCAGAGGTGAGGTTGTGCTGCTCAAGCACCCCTGCTCAAACCCAGGGGAGGGAGATCTTGGTTTACCACCTCTCTCAAGTCCCCAAAAAGTCTTTCTTTTTTTACAAGACTCATTCTCAAAGACTTACATGCACATGAACCTGAGAGAAAGGGTCAAAAGGTAATTTTCGTACAAAGGTGGGACTCTTTCATGAACAGACATCTTCCATAACCAGCAATTTCTCTCATAACTCTGAGAGGAAATCTATACTGAAGATGTTTATTTTTACAATATCAGGGCTTTGGAACAGAAAAAAAAATAGTATTGATTTCAGCTACAACTGTCCATTCTCCTGTTTACAGCAGGATTGATTTCAGTAAAATTATTAGGAACAGGAGCAATGTTTTCTAGAAGTACCATATTAATGTTTCTGAGACTAATCATGCCTTATCAAGCCCTGAGCATCAAAAAGCCAAAAACATAAAAATGAAAGACATGTCCTCACACTGCATATTTAGCAATCTCTTTAAATGTACTTTGTTTTTAGATCAGAGTGCTGTACAAGTTCAGTTGCGTATTCTCTAGAATCAATTAAGTCATAATAACTTGACATATTGCCATGATTCTATTCTGTTTTGTCACCTACATGTTACATCAAGCAAATAATATAAAAGCAAATAAAAATCTGTGAATGTCCTTTTAACCTTGACAGTCTGTCATATTGTGAAAGTCAGAGTAGATCAAGAATTTCTCTTATTTTTCCAGTCTTGCCTCTCATTCAAACACACAGGTTTAAACACATGCATGCCTATTCATAATTTATTGGAGCATTTGCCACTCGTGACATAAGTACAGGTCTAGCCTGCAGGAAAAACAATGACTAATAGTTGAAAGACAGCATTCCAATTAGTCATTGAGAAGTACATCCATGCTCTTTGCTTGCTTCTCAGGTGCCAGCAAGCTCCAATAGGGAAGTCTGACATCAAATACATCATCCAGAAAAATACACTGCTTTCAAGCAGCAATAGCAGTTAGGTCAGAGACTGATTCTCTCTCCCAGTAGTACCAGTAGGCAGTCTTATCTTTCAAATGTTCCTAAAAATATGAACCCCTTAGGAAGGCTGGTGAGGAAAGCTGTGCTCCGAGTCCTGTTCCTGCCACTGAGACAGGCTTACTCTGCTTCAGAAGCCATGTGCCAGACTGTGTTTGATGTTTCAAACTTCAGTGTTAAGCACAGAGAAAAACAGAGGAGCCAGGAGATGCACAGGAATTGTTGTTGTTGTGCAGGATGAGAATCCCACTCTGACCACTTTGCAACCCAAGAGGACCCCTGCAATGAGAAGACCCTGTTTCTCTCAGCTATTTCCCTGTCACAACAGGGCAGCCTAGCCAAATGCCATTCAGTGTTTGCTTGGATTAACAGACTAGAAAACACAAGCATCTCCTCAATCAGGAAGCATTGCATGTCTCCAGACTGGGTTTATGAAATAAGCCTTTTGCTCCAGAATTGTGTCCATCTCCATGATCCTACTGTGCATCTCCAGCCCAAATCCAGACTCTGGAGATAACTTAAAGCCTAAATTTGCTTATGCTCTGCAGATTTACAGCAACACAAAACATTCACAGAATCCCAGAGGGGTTTGGGTTGGAAGCAACCACAAAGATGATCTACCTCCACCCCTCTGCCATGGGCAGGGACACCTTCCACTAGAACAGGTTTCTCCAAGCGCTGTCCAGCCTGGCCTTGAGCACTTTCAAGTAGTATTTCAAGGGGCATTTGCCAATAAAATTATTCCAAAATAAATCAAAGGGGATATTAGTCACCTGGGCTAGGGTGCCATCATGTTTCTTTCCTTCCCACTTCCTCTCCCTTTTCAAATAAGCTGGCACACAGCTGGCACAGCCTGTTCTGCATCCCATGCCACAGCCATGGTCAGAGGCTGTACAATCCTGCTGTTCAGATGAGTACTGGACCTGCTCCAGTTTCCATTTACATATGGTCAGCTTGCTTTGGAAAGCACAGGGACTCTGAAAACAGCATGTCTAGGGAAGATTTCTCATTTTAAAACATCTCTCTATTACATTGAATGAGTGTCACATTAAGAGCTTTCAGTGTATTCAAGTATTCTGGATTACATTTTCCTAGGATTCTGGTAGAGAATTTTTTTTCCTTCTTCTGAAGGATCAAGAATTTATGGAATTTGAGATATGGCCTGGCCAGTTTTTAAGTCAAGTCCCTTCTGGGGACAGGAGGCTAGGAACAAGGGAATAACAAAAAGAATTTGACAAATACCAACAGCCACCTCCATTCAAATAAAAAGCATGTTATCATCCTGAATATATTATGCACAATCTTCATGTAAATGAGAAAAGTATGAATAGAATTGGGCATTAACTGACAATTAGATTTTTTTTTTTCAATGGGAAGGACATGAGGGATTTTGTTATTAAGAGAGTTAAATTCTAACATCTGTTTTTAATTCTACCAGCTTATTTGTCTGTTTATACCTACAGGCTTTCAAGATGTCATTCAACACTGCTAATTAAAGCTGACAAATTTTGTTCAGTGTGATGCTTCCTTGTATCCCTGCAAGCCACTTTCTCATGTCAGTGCTGTCACTGCAGGTGACACTGCTGGAGAGATGACAAGGGGTGGAGTGCCCCTGAAGGGATG
The DNA here is from genome assembly GCA_013398995.1 of Alaudala cheleensis. Taxonomy (NCBI): domain Eukaryota; kingdom Metazoa; phylum Chordata; class Aves; order Passeriformes; family Alaudidae; genus Alaudala; species Alaudala cheleensis. The sequence goes on along the minus strand of VWYE01025982.1, from coordinate 189,618 downwards.
AGGACAGGTTCACCTTGTCACCTGTCACACACAGCAGGGAACAAGTGATGGGTGGCAGTGACCATTGCTCCAGCCACAAGCATTTGTTACTTCTTCAGGCTTGGTCAGAATCACCCAGTTTTCTACCATGTTTAACTTAAAACAAAATCCATGGCAATATTCTCTAGTGTGTTACTGAAACGCCACAGAAATGGGACTCCCATTTAACAGCACACTGGAGACACACACACAAACACACAGTCTGTTTCTCCTGGCAGGGAGAACCCCCTGTGCAGCAATGCCCTCAGGAACCTTGCTGTGTGTGCTGCAGTGAGAACAGCACAGCGCTGACTCAGGAGGGCAGCAGCAGCTCACGTGGGAGTGGCCATGCCTAGGACAGCATCTGCAGAACCAGCTGACTTGGCTCACATAAAATGCTAGAAGCCACAAGGAACAATGACAACAAGTTTATTCATTACTTCAAATCCTGGACTGCAGACTTCATAGATCCAAACATAGGCATTATTAGCTACTAATTTGCATATGTTTTTCTTTAAAACAAATAAATCCCATGTCACACAGAGAATACTGGTGAAAGGTCAAGCAAGCAGGCCAGGGACAGCCCATTTTGAAATCCAGGCCTCTGAACTCTGCATCCTATACACATTTCAGTGCCCTACACACACAGTCACCAATGGAACGGGCTCAGTGACTGCAGGGATCCACACTGGGCTGTGCAGGCTGGAGATGTGCCAGAAGGAGCAAAACCAGAGAGGGAATGAGTCAAACAAATCTTCCTTATCTTTCCTCACATAAGAGTTTCACAACCAGAATAGACCTTTTTTTCTTTTTTTTTTCTTTTTTTCCCCATTTTGGAGTGACCAACATGCTATTCAAGTGTATTTTTAAAGCTGTTAGAGTCTAGAAGAGGCTTTTTATTACCCAGGTACACAGTGCTCAGTACCTGGGAGCCTGGCTCCCTGGCTGAGGTGTCTAGACATCTCTGCAGTAGAAATATCAGCACAGCACAGCACTATGTTGAATCCACTAGTTTTAGCATCAGAAGTGATTTCATTCCCCAGGTTGCCAAAATCAAACACATCTGTTGTATGAAAATTATCCACTGCCAAGTTGAGAGCAAAGCAAAATATGTCCAAATTATCTGTGTTCTCAAGATAACTTTACCTCCTAAAAGACTACATTAAACAACACACCCCTCAATATCATCACCACTACTTTAGTCACTCCAAAACTCACTTTAAAAATCCACTTTGAGGAGAGATGGACTTAAACTGGGAATGGTAGCTTTGACAGCAATATTACAGCAACTACTACACTGCATGCTAGGAATGTATAAATTATGTATTTCAAATGCTTTCACAGAAATAGATTAAAGCACTTCTCTCAATCCTCTAAGAAGCAAAAACAGTCACAGAGAAAACAACTGTTATTTTAAGGCAGTTTTTAGCTTCATTTGTCTAAAGCTACACTTTCATAGTTCAATACACAAAAACATTATGACATATATGCAAATCTGATATTTTCATGCAGGAAAGGTGAAATCCCTATACATGAAAGGTTGAAGTCTGATCTTTAAGAGAAGCCTGCAGCTGGTTTCTGTCATCTTTCTTTCTCTCCTTATTTCAAGAAGTAGACCCACAGCTTAAGGAAAATTATAACTTTGTCCACAGGAGAGAAAGAACACCAAACCTCCCCAGACTGAGCCAAGAACTCACCATTTCTCTGGGGGGAAAAGACTTCAGCACTTCTCAAAGAAAAAAGGGAGAAGGGCAGAAATAATCAGACTCTTCAGGTTTCCAATTAAAAATTTTTGCAAGTAAATAAAAAGAAAATAAGAGGAAATCATATTAAAGTATTTGCCACTAATTCAAACACATTTCATTTCCTGCTTTCTTTCCTCATCTAGTCTAGCATTTTCCATAGTTAATTGAAGTGGAAAATATCTTTACAGCTTCCACTCCTGCTCTGTACAACAGAAGTAAATATTCTCCTCATTCTTCCTCCTCACACTTGTAAGATGATTGCTGTATGGTTTTCTCCAACCTCAAATCTAAAAGATACCTCTTACCTATTTATGCTACATCACACAGGTCCAATAGGCTAACAGCACATTTGAAAAATAAAGATATGTATTTTACTCTCTTGGTTTGGGATGCTGAGAGGCCCTGAATCACTCTTATACTGTCACATGGTGTCACACCCTCCCTTTGAAGGGTTGTTGATCACTTGAACACTTCCCTTGCTGTGGCTCTGTTCTGTCACATTCCCTTCTCCCAGCCCATGCACATGCAGGTCCCCAACAAAACAACCCCTTCAGGCAACAGCAGCCAGCAGAGCACCAGCAGAAGCAGCAGCATGGACGAGTGTATCCACTGGCTAAAATGAACCTCTCCAGAGAACATGGAAACTCAGTTATTAACCTGAACTGCAGCAAACCCAAATGAACAGGGCACAGAGAGCCCATGACCCAAACCTCAGGAGAACTGAGAGCTCACACCTGTAAGGGTACACAGAACACCCACTCACAAACCTCAGAGCAGGTTGCTACAAGTGTAATCACTAGAAAAAGTTAAAGGCTGCAGATAAAGTTTCTTGAAGAGATGTTCTGAAACATTTCATATGCATCAAAATTAACAGAGACAAAAATTTATTCAATAAATCCTCACAAACAAACCAGTCTAGAGGAGGCAATAGAAAACCAGCAAACTACTTCATTTCAGCAATGCTTTGGGGATGTGAGTGCACTGCATTTTCTTTTAAAATGTTGAGTTGCCTAATTGAAATGCAGCTCATGTTGCACCCAGGCTTTACTTCTGGATCACTAAGAAATTGGTCCGATTTGAAAATGTCAGGATCTGGTTAGCAATTCAAATGACCACGGTGGTAATTACGGCTTTTCATGTTCCAGCATGTTGCACTGCATCAAAACTGACACAAATGCCTGGTTTTATAATATCACAGCATGGAAATAAATGTCCAAAATGATATGAAAATGTACTAGTAAGAGATTAATAACTGTTATTCTACGAAGAAAGATGGCTCTTTTCTACCAGTATATTTTAAAAAAATGTTCTCTGACGGCATCTCTCCTTGAAGAAAACTGGATTATATTATCACTCATAAGCTATAATCGTTTCTGTCAGCACCAGTCAGAATTTTTGACAGAAAAGAGGAGGAGAAATGGAATGGGTTGTGGGGAAAATAGTGCAATCTTATTTGTAAGTCCAGAGAGATACTACTTAAAGATTCCCCCCAGCATTTTGTTGTCTCTCCCACCCAGCAGACTAGAACATTTCAAGTGTTTTATTTTGATCATAAAGTGAAGGAAGTCTGTGGATAGGGAGCAGTGCATCATGAGCCATGTGTGCAGCTCTACAGTCTGTGGTACCAATGTGTCATTTTGAAATATGGGCCTAAAGCAATATGCATAAGGAAACTTTTCTGCTTTTTCAGGGGAGAAAGAGGAAGAAAGGTCTTTTGAAGTCTAAGATGCCCCCAGAAGTCTGCTTATGAAATAAATAAAGCAAGCAATGTCTTGAATAATTCTCTTGTGCAGCAGCCAACTGGATCATTGAGCTGCCTTCTAGCTGTGGAATGGTTAAACAGAGATCTACACTTGGTACTGCTGCACACCTCTTTTGTCATCCGACAGATCACACAACACACTCTCCAGCCATATACATGACTGAGAGCACAATGAACCAGTGCAATGCCATCTCAGGCTGCCCTGAGCCTCAGGAAGGCCCATGCTTTCCCTGCAGTCATGCTTTTCTTTCCACCTAAGAGGTCAGGTGTCCTGTGTTTACCCATGAAATGAACATGGGGAGATGTGTTGGACAATCCCCTCCCTCCTGTCCCTAACAGTGCTGCTGTTTCATGGGGTTTGCTCTTTGTTCTGAGCAGCATCCACACCATTCCCTGTAATTCAGCATAGAACAGGGAGGGATGCCAGAGCTGCAGGTCTCTCAGTACATTACCCCACTGTACCCTGGTCCTGATCCCAGAAGGAACAATTCCATCTATGCTATCCATGCTTCTCATCTCCTTTGGCCACTCCACCCTCTTAGACCAAGATGCAAATTCTTGAAATCACTCAGGAAGGGGATCAGAGAGCTGATGGAGAATTGCCCTGGTTTAGGATATATATAGAGTATGTACAACCAAAATGCAATCAGTACAGGTTTTTTCCACTCTCTCAAGCCACGCATTGGGCACCAATTATTGTACATGTCCTGCTTTAGGGCAAATTTTAGGGGGGAACCTCTGAATGGGATCCCTCTGGAAAGCAAATTCAAGCGGCCCCGCCCCAAACTGGTTTGGTAAAAAATTTCCTTAGAGAAAAAGTGGAGAAAAACTGTTTATTCAACAAGCAAAGTATTCACAAGCATAAAAAATGAATAATATTAAACAATAAAACCTGTCACGCTCGGAAAAGAGATGGCAAAATGGAGAAAGTCCTTGCTGTGGGTTTCAGCTCAGCTTGCTCAGTCTCTTATCAGTCCCTCTGGCACTGGAAAAGTCATCCTGGGCCCCTGTGGGCTGCAGGTGTGAGCTCCAGGTGTCCTTCTGGGTTTTTCAGTCCAGAACAGGTTTAAACAGTCCCAAGAAAAAGGAAAAAAAAGCCAGTCCAGGGGACTTCTCTGCCTCAGGTAGCGAAAAACTAACTAAAAGCAAGGCAGATCTCTGTCCTGCTGTCTGTCTGTGCTGCAGACAGCCCAGTGCAGGAGCAGAATGCAGAGCAGTGAGAGCTGTTTCTGCAAACAAACTCTGTGCTGCTTCTTCCTCCCCATTTCAGAACCAGTCTGAAAGGTGTAGAACTCAATATCCAGCACAAACAGAACAGACAGTTGGGGATACCAGCATGACAAAGTCACCCCAGGACACAAATTGATCATCTTGATCAGATAAACCAGGAGGGGAGAGAAGGGGAAACTGATGGTTCGACACTTTGTCCTCTGGCTCACAGGAACATAACATAAAGTGCTCAGAAGTAGAGTGTTTCCTCCCATAATCCTCAGGCCAGATTAAAATCTAACAGCAGTGAACCAGACAAACCAACAGTCAGTTGGTAAGGTTAGGGGGTGTTGTGGACACATAGAGAAAAATATGTAGGTTTCTGCCTTGAGGAAGAAACACTCTGCAGGAGATGAATCTTTCCTCTCATACAGTGTTGAACAATGGGGCTTACACTGACGCCCTTGCAGCCATGATAAGCACAGATAAAAAACCCCAAGGTAAGTGAACCTTTAGGTGCCAATTTATCACACAAAGCCCTTTAAGCTCTGGATTTGGCAACAAAGATACATCCTCATCTCTGCCACTGTCTTTTGCACACCCTCCCTCAATTTCCCCAAATTCTACAACAAATGTTCAATTATATACATCTAGAGAAACAAACTGTTGTATATAGGTAAAGCCTTACAAAAGGAAGGCCTTGTAAAATCATGGCTCAGGTCTGCTACTTTGGCTGAGTAGAAAAGGACTATGGGAAAGCGACTCAGCTGAATTGGAAATAGAAAAACAACTTATGTAACCATGATATGCTCAGATCGTGGTTTGTGGTGGTTGGTTGAATTCCATTTGTTGGGCTAAAATGGAATGTATCTGATAATGGGCTTAACTGCTTAGAAAGGCCTGGTTTTGCAATAAAGGGGCTGTCCTTTGCACCTGCCTGGGGACCCTGCCTCACTCTGGGCCCTCCCAACAAGCACCATCATCTCTTACAACAAAAGACTAAAGTATTATATCTATTAATCATTTGTGAAATATAGCTAACATTAAACACCATTAGACACAGTAATCAAATTTAATGAGATTTGCCAAGACACAGAAATCACAGCTAAAGAAGCCCCTGTCAGTCACTTCTGCTGGGTAAACTGCACATGATCTTAAGACACTGTCAAGCAACCAACACACAATTTTAAAGAGTTCATTTCTCTGTCTCAAATACAAGTGCAACACTTTAAGGAATGCAAATTCTCCTAAAGACTGCAAAACTGTATGATGACCTGATCAAAACTTCCAGTCAGTGGTGGTTGGACTGGACTATGGATTGCACTTCAAGGACCTCTAGAGACACAAGGAAATGAAAAGTATTTGCATGCTGGGGGGGACTGTAGGAAGTCCAGATCCAAAGACTTCCCTGAACTTCAAGTCCTCTGCCAGCAGACACTACATAAACTCAGCTGACATCTTTTTTCTTCAAATTTACTTACTATTGCCATCCCATCTTACAATATTTGTGTCCAATTTCTATGTTATTGAGAACATAACCAAATTCAAACTTCTTATTTACATTTAATGAGAATATTACAAGAAACAACACACACTGAAAGCATTCAAGACTAAGATACATGCAAAGCATGAATCTGTTGAGAGCAGCAGGAGGTATTGGTTGCCTACCTCATTTCTGCCCAGCTGAAGAGGTGTTAATACTCACTATCACCCCGAGAATGTTCTCCAGCATTTTCAGCAGGGAGTTAAATTCTTCAGAGAACTGACTGTTAACTTTGCAGCTCCTTCCAGACTTTGGAGGCAGCAAACTACAGCTAAGACTGCAAAACAGTTCCAGCCTAGCAAGGTACAGCATTATTGCTACACTCAGCCAATCCTTTCATCCCAGCTTAGCAAGAAAATGCTTTATTATGGTATGACACAAAATACTGTAAGAACTTAAACTTCTCTGTTTCTTAAAAAAACCCTCAATCATATACCAACCAGAGACTACACAGGGGAATTAATGAACTGCTATTCTACCAGAATCAACCAACCAAACAAACAATTTTTATTTAAGAAAAAAAACACATCTTACACACTCAGCAAACATATTTATTACTCTACGAACAGGCTGCCTCTATCCAAAAATCAAGGCCTTAGTCTACAGCTGGGATACCATAACACAGTGATTGAAGACGAACCCAAGGAACTCTGCTGAAGCAATGCTGCTCTGCAGAAGGAAGCATGCTCATGTGTCACAAGATTATTTAGAGCATTTCTTGTCTTTAGAGCATGGGAAGTAATGAGCAAAAATACTCCAGAGTCATTTTTTGCTGGGAATATTTTGGTGAACAATGAAGCTCATAAATTCACAGTGAGAGAGGGAACCAGTGCAGAGACTTACAACAGATTACAAAGTATCTACAGGCTCTCTAACTCTTCTTCAAACTTTTAGATGAGATACTTAATAGTGACTTTAAAAAATAACTACAGGGTTAGCAATCAATCCTTTTGGCTTTGTATGAACCTGAATTACACAGTATTACCTAATACTGCATTACAAATGTAACAGATATGGCATTACACATTTAAGCATGGAAAAAGAAACACATTGCCTTATGTGACAAATTCTCTTTCTACTGCAAAGAGCCAAAACCTGAGCTTCTTCATTCAAGCAAACTGTCACACAAGACTGGACCTCAAAGCTGACAGCTGTGCACAGCAGGTGACCTTAGTACTCCCATTATCATTTGTGAGAATATACTCAGATGGCTGTCATCATTTACAGAAGAATAAAAAGTTTCAGAAATTGTTTTGACATAAAAATAAAATACCTCCTCTAGAGAAGTCAGTTTTGTGTAAGACAAAGCCAAGAAAGAAGTTCTGAGGCTTAAATTATAAACTGTTGCAAAAAAGAGATTTTTTTCCTTTCCATACAGACTTCAGTATGAAAAGGGCCCACCTACCACATGCACAGGCTCCCAAGTGGGAGTTACAAACAATAATTGTAGAAGTAATTAAAGAAAAAAAGGGCAAATAGGCAGATTGGATTCCCAGTAGATGAAGGCTGTCTAACAACTTACAATGAACATGTCTGAAGTCAACTTCAAGTAATATGCTAACAAGAATTACGTGCATCTGTTTCATGCTCCCTGAGAATAATGCCATCAAAACTGAATTCAAATGTTTCAAACCTACAGAGAGCCTGAGCATGTCTTTGACTAATTAAAATTAACCATGTTACTGAGGTTACAAGCTTACCCCTTTGGACATGAGCAGATTCTTGCTAAGGTCATTTCATCAAGCAAAATAATGAATGTCTGTGTTCAAAAGGCATGAACAATACATTTTTTTAATTAACATATTACTGGATTGAGGGAGGTTTATGGAGTCATTTGAATTTTGGAAGACCCACAATAGCAGTCCCCAGTCACAATACTATGGAAACATAACAATATGCAATAAAATTTAAGAAAGCAGGTCAACACTAGAACCTTGGCTGAACTATTAATAAGGCTAAAACAGTGTTTGACACCAAGCTACTCTATTTTTACTTAAGAGTATCAATTTTTATTTTATTTAAAATAAGATAAACAGAAAACAGGTAGATTTCAATCTGGTTTGATATCATTGAGGCTGTTGAATCTTCCAAGTTCTTTATGTAAACTACAGATCTTGTTTTCCTAGGTCAAATGGAAAAGGGAGCAGAGAATCAGAACTGCTCTCTAAACTGAAAGTTCAAGTTACTGCAACAAGCTCTTTTCCAGACTTCATTTTTCTATCATATAAAATAAAATGGGAAATTAAAGATCGTGGTACAGAAAATAAAGATTAGGTTTCTTAGACTGGACTATGCAGAAAAGCAGATTAGCAGAGGGAGGGAATGCAATGGAGGGAAATGCTCATCCCCCAGTACCCTGCTGTAGCAGGCAGGAGCTGAGCTCAGCCCAGGTGTGCAGTGATCAGTCCCTGTGCCTCCAGCTCTGCTTTCCTGTGCAATCCCTTCCCTTTTGGGAGGTGCCTCACAGCAACATTAAGAAGTATTTAGGTGATAAACTGACAGCTTTAAAGACCAATATTTCCTTTGCAAAGCACAGCAATCCATGCTGAAGCATTCCCTGTGGGACCTGTTCTTGTCTGAACACAGATTTACTGTGTTCCAACTGCCCACATGACAATAGACAATTTTATTTTTTTAGCGTATTGCCACAAGCAAACTGTGAAACCTACAAAATGAAAATAATCTTCTTGTGTCACAAAATAAAACCCCCTTATTTTACCTGACACTCATCTGATTATTGTCTGAATAAAGCTAATCAGTGTAATTACACAGTTTAAAAGCGCACACTGTGGATCCACAGATCATAACAGACAATACTTCTCTAGGTGTCAGCTGTGTTTCAGATTTATTAAACTGGAGTTTCATGTAAGGTTCTTTTTCAAAAAACCCATTGGTTTCAAATTATTCCTTCAATTTCAATTATATAAATACAAATGGAAGAAGTTTCCTACCATTTGCTTTCCAATGAGAACATTCCATTAAAAGCTAACAATTTTAAAGGTGAAGCAAAGTCATTCCCTGCATTGTGGTGCTCCATCAACAAAGGGTTGGATATGGAAATCCAGAGTCCCACTCTATTGCCCTGACAAAGCTGATCAGCAGTTTACTTGACTATTAAATATGGACCATTATCACTGTAATGTAATGTCTTAGCATTAATACGAGGCTGCCAAAGGATTCTAATCAGTATCATTCACACTTTAAAAAATTTGAAGTAACCCATGAGGTACCCAGCAGCTTTTTCTAATTAAACAAAACCATATCAGAATTTACAACTGTCACTCCTAGAGACATGGGTCAGTGTTATAGCCTTCTTCCTTTTATGCTCTGTGACAGACAAGTTTGATCTAAGGCTTTCCAGATATTCATTGTCTGTGATCTGGGAATTCCAGCTTTACCTTTAACCAGTTGATCTAGCTCTGAGCTGAAGTACCAGTGATGTTCCCTTGCACACAAGTTCAGCAGCTCTGGGTTGAAAACCACTTTGACATTCCTGGCTTGATATCCTGCCCTCAACAAATGCATTTGATGCTCGTGCATTGCCTGCTGGCTGCCTGCTGCCACAGCCATCTGTCTGCATGGCACACTGCCTGGGGACAAGGGGATGTGCCAGCTTTACTAGGGCAGAGATGCCAAGAATAGGTGGTCCTAAATTCACAGCCACCTTGTCTTTATACCCTGTGACCACCATCTCAAGGAAGGCAAGAGTAGCCATAGAAGAAAAGTCCATGCAGAGTTCTCTCTGATTCCAGACACAGGTCATGAACACACGCCTTGAAGTGAAATAAGAGTACCAAGAGCTGAACAATTCTGAAATAACCTGCTCATCAAAAGCCTGGAAATATTTCAGCTGTAAACATGCATATGGGCTAATCAGTAGAAAGTGCTATAAACCCTGGAGTGAACCCTGTCATCTAGAACTGAAAATGCCTCAATGCTGTTAAACATGTAAAGCAAATTAAAGCCACTCCAGCCTTAACACTGTGTCTGTATTTAATACACAGCTGAAATTAATATGAAATTACTTTTTTCTGTTTTCTTATGTCCACAATGGAGACAAGCTTTAAACTGAACTATTTTATTGCCTGAATATGATTAATAGTGATGTAAATACAACTGGTTCTTTTGTACCTTAACTCCTGTCAAAGTTTAAATCCTGAAGAATTTATGCTGGCACTTAATTTTCATGCCTGTACCTGTCTACCAGACCGTTTGCCATGGGTAGGCAACCTATTTACTGGAGAGATCACACAGCCTATGGTGAGGACAAGACACACTTGCCCATGCCAGTTCCTTTAGGTAAGAAGGTAGATGGACTTCTATGAGATCAGGAAGGACTGTTACCACTTTCCACTCATGTTTCAGGAGCTGGGGAGGGAAGAGCAGTGAAGAGGCTACAGACTCTAGGGAGAGAAGGACTTGCCCTGGTGCCAGGTTTCATGCCTCTGCTGAAGTAGCAAGTTACCAGGTAGAGCATGTTACCCAGTGTGTGCCCATCTGGCTTCCAAGCCAGCTGACAGCCAGGCTCTGCACTGCTGGCACAGGCAGAGCATGGATTAAAAATGAGCCTCAAGGCTAATGGCAACAACACAGGACAGATCAAATGACATGGCATTAAAAAGCTAAGTTGATGGAGTTCCAATACCCACACAGGGTTCCTCTGAGGAGGTGAGATCCAGCCAGCATATATAAATACAACTGACCTTTTTTTGGCAGAGAAAATATTTGTTAATACATTTGATTTCCCCAGTTATACGGCACACAAAGGTGCCAATTTTGAAACACATTTGAACACTGAGTACAACATAACTGCTTTCCAGTCCTGAACTAGGTGTTCTAGCATATTTAAACAAAGCCCATTTGAAAAAATACTAAAACACCACAAAAATCCAAAACATCTCATTCAGATTCTGCTCAGACAGCAGAAATTACTTACCCTCTCTCCACTTTTCCTTATGACTTCATCTTTCTCTCCAGATCTCATCTCTGCTCTTCCCACCCCACACTCCTGTGATGCCTTAAGTTTTAGCTTTCATATTTTCAGATTCTGTACTGCATTAGTAAAAAACTCTGAAGTTCATATAAAGCATTGGCAAGTTCTCTTCACAGTGTAGTCAGACAAAACAATCCTTTTCCGGCCCCAGAACCAAGGACACCATTGCAGCTTCAGGCCCCAAAGTCTTTGCCCAACAGCAAATTGAGAAGAGCAATCTGGGAGGATGGAACTTCATTAACTGAAGCTCTAATTGGACAATTAACCCCAATATGGAAATGAACCAAAACTTATAAAAGTGTGAAAACTCGTGACCCATTGTCCATCTTGGGTGTAGCCATGGCCAGGCTCTTGCACTGCCCAAGGTGAATCCTTTGAAGGCCTTTTAAAAAATACCCACTTTATTCCTTGAACACTGTCCAGCCTCTGTTCCAGGTAGTCTCTCAAGGCATCACCTGCACAGCTTTCAGATAACCAAAGATCAGCCACAAAACACAGTCACCTCTATGTGTCAAGTCAGCCAGAGCAAGTTCCCACATGTGTGTGCACCACAAAAACACTGACCCGAGCCCAGACTTTGCAACACCAGTGAGCATAACTTCCCTGAACTCCATGAAACTCCAAGTAGATTTACCACAAGAACAGAACAATGCTGAATTCCACCAGCTGAGCTGGCCCCCTTCTTCTGACAGCAGGGGACAACACTTCAAATTTGAGCATTTCATGTCAAATCACAATCTATATGGCATTTATTATTACGTGTATAAGCAGACTACATGCACAAGACAAGTATCTTCTTTATGCCCCACAGCAGTTGCCATTATTTAAGAATGTATCTCAACTCTTTGCTCCATAGAACTGAGCATCACTAACTAACACTGCTCAAATGTTTCAATAGAAAGAAACTTTCTATGATAATTTATTTGTGACAGCTACAAGAACTGTGAAAAATGTATTTGTAGTTGTAGCCCTAGTCACAAAAAAAAAAAAAAAAAACAACATTTCAAGTCTTGCTACAATAGTTTACAGTTTTAGGCATGAGGCCAAGTGCAACTAACATCAGGCATGTTTCCCACACTGGAGCTCCCACAGCATCCCCGAGGCTCTCCTCCCATGCAGTCAGGCGCAGTCCTCTGCAGAATCCTTTGCAACTGGCAGCAAAGGGATGTGCACTGCCCTTACTGAGCACCTGAGGTGTTCTTTAGCAGAGCAGGGGAACGCACTGGCACAGCAGTAGCTCTCTTCACCTGCTTCTAACCAATGCATCAGCAGCCAGCAGAGGAAAGACTCTGGCACTTTCCCAAGTAGTTCAACAGCTAACCTGGGCCATGAGCAGGTGAGGTTCACCTGATGTGCAGCCAGTACTAAACTGGACTCTTGAGCCTGAGGATAATGAAAGCAAAGCATGGCTTTTGCCCCACAGCCTTCCTCTCAACTCTGCTCCAGGTCCTCTGATGGGACAAACAGAGCTTACCTTACCTCACCTCACCTCTGACAAGAGTCAGTCATGGGAGCTTCACTGGCTTTTAATAAAGAGGTGACAAAACTCCAGTGCATTCTTCCCATGCTGCCTGCTCAGAAAGTTGTCAGCATGCTCTCTGGATCAGAATGTTTCATTCCCTTTATGTGTTGATGTATTTATGTAGCTTTCCCACCAATATCTGTATTTATTTTCCATTAGAAAACTTGATGCACATTAAGATAAATTCCCTCAATTCTTACTATTTCTACACTATAATTACATTACAGTTTTTATAAGCTAAAGATGTGAAAAGCAACAATCCACTCTATTTGAATGAGAGCAGATTACACTTGCCCAGAATTCTGTAGAACTTGCTTGTTTTCATGATTGCAAAGCATTGTGGGGAAAGAGGGTTACTATCCCCATCATGTTTGTCTGGTTTTTAAAGGCTTGTTTTTCCATCACATAGCAGATACCATCTGTAGTCATCCTGCCTTGGTACTCTGAGCCTCCAACACAGATAATTATAGTGGAGACAAATGAGATAAGGCTTGTTGGAAGATCACTGAGATTGGCTCAGCTGATCAGCATGGTGTTAACAATACCAAGGGTGGGTTTGATCCCTGTATGGGCCACTCACTTAAGGGCTGGACTCGATGACCCTCGCAGGTCCCTTCCAACTCAGAGTGCTCTGTAATCTCAGCTGACATATTTCCCTGCAAGCACAAGAGTCTCCAGCACTGCTCAGTTAAGTTCCTCAAGTCCAAAAGAGACAACATCCCACCATTTTCCTCTGAGAACTTCTAAGTTTTCTGAAAAATTCCTTTCCCTGCCCCTCACCAAACCAAACCAAATAAAATTCATTCACACCTTCCTTCTTTAATACCCATAGGAGGAGGAAACATCCCTACTCTGAGAGTTAATGGCACACTCCCAGGGTAGGCTATACATGCTCCTGAGTGATAATTCCACTTTCCTGCTGGCTGAACAATTCACAATCTTCCTTCCACTGGAGTGAGATGCCTTTCTCCATCACCCAGGACTGACCATCTTACTTTTGAATAAAAGCTTCAGAAACCCTGCCAAGCATCCTCCCTTCATGCAGCCATACCCTGACACAGAGCTTAAAAAAAGAAATAAATATACTTGGCAAGGTTCCCTCTGAAAAGGAAATTGTGTGCATGCACATAGGAACAGAAAAACATCTCAATTCACAGTAGCATCAACTCTTGAAAAAGCAACTAGTCACATTACCCAAACTAGAAATTTTAAGTGGACATCAATTAAAAAAGCCCATCAAGAACAAATGCCAGAATCCTATGTCATTTCTAGACACGTTTTCTTGCATGAAAATCAGGCTCTTTATGTCAAGTGCTGTTCTTCAGAAGGGTTAGTACTGTGCACACCAAAAATCCAAGCAACTTTAACAAGCAGAGTTGCTGGAACAAAGTCACATTGGTGCCACTACACTACTCCAAAACAGACATTAATCCAGGGTACCCATTGACAACAGAAGGATGAGGGGAAAGAAGTCACTCAAAAGAATGTATAAAGCCTCTGTTCAAAAGGTTTGATAATGTAATTATTGAAGCATGAACTAATCCCACCATGCAGTAAGGCCAATGAGCCACCAGTAACTCAACACAAGCAAGAGTCAGAACCTGTGCAAAAGCAGATGCTGTGTGCAAGGAGCTTTTACTGGGTCCAGACAGGGCTCCAAGAATGACACCCAACTAACAGTGGAATAAGAAGTACCAAGTAGGACCAGAATGTGTGTTTCCTCTCTTTCCCCAAAAAATAAGAAAGAAAAAAAACAACCCGTAAGACTGAACTGCTCTTGCTTTTCAGAGCAGTTTGCATCATTGCTGCAGGACTGTCAAAGGGCAGCATGACACAAGGCATTTGCTGCAGATCTGTGTTTTAAGAGAGCAGAAAGGAGCCCAAAGCCTGGCACTGTGGTGGCACACTGTTACACAGAAAGCAGCAGTTCCCATTGTACCCCTGGAATGCCTGTGGGCCCTGACAGCAGCAAACCCATCTAACAACAGCACCTTTACACTCCAGGATGGGACTTCTGTACTGTATGCTTTGAAACACCTCTGCTCTTCATACTCAGAAATTGCAGACAATAATTTGCACCTTCCTGGATGTAACTGACAATATAAAAATGTGATAGAAATAAAATCCAAAGTTTCCACCCAGTATTAATGGAAGCAACCCAAGTGCCATTACTTAGCACAGGAACCTGCTACAGCTCCTGCCTTGAATTCTGTTCATGTCTTACTACAATGATTTGGATTTTGCAGCTTTTTCTCCAAGGAAATTCCTCATATGAAGAGCAGAGAGCTAGCCACAATTAAAATTCATGTATAACACACAGAAAATGTTCCTTCAAAGTATTATCTCCAAGGACTATTTTCACTTACACACCTCATTCTTTCCTGTAGAGACTCTGAAAACTTTAACTAAATACATCCAATTTCATGAATACATTTAGACCTGGGAATATATCATTTCAGTAATCATAAAACCATTAATATGAGAAAAACTGATATTACTGCAGTAATACTGTGCTGACATAAGTAATTGCACATTTGTTAGCACAATGCCCCTATAAGAAATAGTCACTACACAAATTGCCTTTTAAAAAATAAAAATTAAGCTTGTATTCCTCCTTATTATAAGAACAGTACAGGTCATTGGTGCATTTAAAATGGCTTAAAAACCAAATCAAATTTCCCAGAGTTTTAAATGGTTTGCAGGTGACCCAAGTTGAGCAAGAAAGCAGAAATTTAGTGACTGTAATCACAAGTAGCATTGTTAAAACAAATTCATGTGGCTGGAAAAACCTAGTATAGAAATAAAATATCTAGGAAAAAGCCATAATGTAGAGGTGAAAAAAGAAATTTCAGGTGCTAGCTTTCATTTTTAAACATGCCTAATCTAAAACAGCATGATATTCAAGATAGTAAAAAGCCTGAATTCTCCTATTCTTTCAGGTGAAACAAGTTAGAGAAATTGGCACAAATATTACCTTTAGTCTAAAATTATACTACTTTGGAAAATAAATAATCTTCATTCTGCCACTATAGTTTCTTAGTTTAATAAATATTCTTCCTAATATTACCTCCCTTTAAAATACATTCCTCTAACAGGCTTTATTCCCAAAATGATGGCCAAAAGTTCATTAAGAATTTGGAACCAGTGTGAAGGATTAACAATGAAAAAAAAACAGTTTATTCTCTGAGACAGGACACCACTTTACTGCATACATTGACTCCTAAATTCAGTGAAAATTTTCTGATTTATATGACAGAAGTAGAAACACGTAGCCAAACAGAAATTACCAGCTGAGTGCCTTCAATAAATAAAATCCCTTACTGTTTCTGCTGTGGCCTCTCCCCAATTGCCAATCCATTTAGTTTCTTGTTTCAACCAGTCAAAAGTTGTTTTTTTGAGCTGGTTATTTTTCAACACCATATAACCTTTATATATGCTGCCATTGCACAACAGAAGCCTCTTTCAATGACTGTCTCATCTCTCTTTAGAACTCAGGGAACCTTGAAGCAACCTAAACAGAATAAATCATTGATATTTCCTACTCTAAAGCATTTGAACAAAGCCATTCTCAGCTCAGAAAACAGGAGACACCCATAAGGGATAAAGTTAGCAGGAATGGCCCCAAAAGTGAGCAGTTCTGTGGCTTCCCAGGGGCCATCACTGCTTGTTCTGGGGAATCAAAGTCTGTCTCATCCCAGGAGATGCTCAGTGAATTGTCAGACTCTGGTCCTGTGCAGTCATAATCTCTTCTGCACACACAGCTCCATTCCTTATCTCCCTCAGTTCTGCACCTTAGATTCTCCTCCTGCAAGGATGCAACATTCCTCCAGGAAGAACATATATTAGCTCTTTTGAGGCAGAGTATTTCTTACCCACTACCCAAACAGATTCCTTCATTCTGCACAGATGAAGAAAATTCAAACTACCAGAAGATACTCAGCATATGTGAAAAAATTCTCATGCTCCATTCAGCCTAACCCATACTGGGGCACCAGCCAGCACATAAATGGCTTTAATATCTTTTAGTTAGAAATCAGACTACAGCAAAGATCTTCTACCAAGTTTTCAGGGCATCTGCTGAGGCTGCAGAAGTTGCAAGAGGTAGATGAAGTAAAACAATAAAGGCTTTCAATCCATCTGAATAACATCAGACTCCACAATCCCCACAGACTCTTCATATCTAGCATTTCTCATAGAAAAATCAAAATCTAAGCATGGATCAAGAGAGCAAAGTCATTCTTCAAGGACATAAAATCAGCCCCTAGCTGTAAGTGACTGGATAACAAAGTGTATTTTACACCTTCTGTAACAAGGGGAGGCACAGATGCTTGTGAGCAGGCCCCAAGTGTGCTCTGGCCATGCTCCAAGCTGGCTGAAAGCATGGAACTATTCACCTGGCACTGAGGAGCATCTGACAGCCCTTGTCCTGTGTGCCTGGACTGCCAGCTCAGTTTCAATGGGAGCAGGGCCTGTGCCTGACTGACTGGATGCTGCCAGCATCTAGGAATGCTGCACAAATGCATTGTACCAGGGGATACTCCTGCATGGCAACTTCCTCCTCAGCCTTTCCAGTACAACTAAACCTCAAACACACAGCTGCTGTAGAAAGGAGCACGAACGTTCCAACTCTATGGCCACACTTGTTCTCCTTTAAATCTGAGCTCCTCTATTTCAGCAAGATAAAATGGCAGGTTTTAGGAAAGCACAGCTCCAGACTATTGGCTGCAGAACCAGGGAAGGTCATTCCACACTTCAAAGAAAGAGCCTGGAATATTTTCATAGTCTCCTGCAGAGTGGATAGAAATGAACACTGTTCCATTTTAACAGGGTTTTTGGTTCTATTAGCAAATCATCTTGGCACCTTTTTTCTTTTCACATGGTGTTTTATTTTCAGAAACAGATACCTGAAATACACACAAAGGTTGCTAAGTTTAAGACATTCTTTTGTATCTACACTGCCACAAAGGTGAGTGGTTCCCTCAGGAAAGGAATACCAGCATGGAATATCAGTGCAAGGGAAGGCCAGCTGCTCTGCAAAGTGTGGACACATTGCAATGCAGTACCAATTCAATAGTTATCTCACCTGCAGTTTAAAAGCAGGCTCCTGCATTTTGGTTACAAATCCTGGGTAGTCAACGAACAGATTTTAAAAAGAACACAGGATGGAACAACCCAAGAGGTTGAACCTCTCAGGGGTAGTGTAAGGCATGCAGCAGCTGAGGATGGGGGAACCTCTACCACCTCTACAGACAGCAGCAAGAGGGGGGCAAAGGAAGGAAAAGGCAACCCTAAAAAAAATCAGTAAGGTTTGAAAACATACTCCATTCATTTTTACTCAAACAACCAAAAGCATGAGCTCTCTTGATCTATTTCTTTAACAAGCAATATGAAAACAGCAATCAGAACTTCTCTCACCTAACTGCATGAGCTGCTATCCATGCTCAGGTTTTTTTTTCTGCTCATTGGAATAAAAGTCCTGTTTCTGAGCCCCAGTTTCTAACAGATGCATTCACTGTAAGTGCTGGTTCCCATCATCTGGGTATCAGGATCAAAACAGAGGTAGTGTGAGTGCACACACAAACACAGGCAGACCATCAGTAAGCCACACTCACCACCAGCACATGGTGCAGCATGGAAATAATAAGTGACACATCAAAGCACTTCCCAGCTGTAAAAGATTCTCGTTCTTAATTCATCAGCTCATTCAGCTGCCACTTTGTTACAGTTTACATTCAATACAAAGTAATCAGAACTCTTTTACTGGACTAAATATGGGCTAATTTGTAGCAATTTGATCCAGAAGACTATAATAAAGGACTTAATATCACCTTTTCTTTTATTAGAAAGCACTTTTATGATAAAAGCAAAGGTTTTTTTACTTTCAGTAATTCATCATTTGGTCCTAATGCACTTAAATGGAAAAAATACTTAGAGGTTTTGAAAAGTCTAAAATAGAGAAACATCTGCTAAAATTTAGGTGCAGCTGTTTAGTGAAGAGGTCCAACTCTAGAAAAGCCAGTATTGAAAGCTCCCTCTGCAATCAATAAAAAGTCTATTTAAAAAGTCATGGAACAGGGTGAAGTTTTTGTTCATGTTCAAAGTGATTATTTTTTTGTTTTGTTTTTAAAGCACTGACATCTTTTGGTCATCAAAACTTGGATGAATTTTTTAATTTAGTGTCAAACAGGTGTTTCAGCCAAAGCCCCAACCAGGCCAAATTCCAACCAGGCCACAGCTTTTTCAAAGCAGACAGAATTGTTTCAGTTTTAAAAACAAAGACCCCCAAAACAGGCTCATTTTTGGTACAGGATGCCTGTTTTATTTCCTGCTTAGCAACAAGTGTCACTTCAATGATGAACAAAGTCACTCTATGTTAAGCCTTATTACCAGCTTTAGGCTCTTTTAAACAACTCTACACAGATTTGTGTGCAAAGCATCTTACACAGTATTACTACATTGTTTCCCAGCTGGGGGGAAATGAATGGCATTTACATAAAAGCTTAATTCATATGACATTAGTATAATTTTGGCCCAGGGAAGTGTGAATGAAGACTATTACAATCCTTAGGCTCAGCAAGGAAGATAGTATCCCTCAAAGTTGTAGATTTATTCTTTATTTGAAAATGAAATGAAAGGGACAGATAAACTTCATTTTTTCAGCAATAACATTAATCACTAAACCTGCACCAGGCAGGTAAGATTCCTGCTGAACAGGACATAGACTATTAAAATGAGAAAGTTCCACCTGCTACTGTACATGAGAGCAATCTGAGCCTAAAAAAAAGTGAAAATATTAATGTCTTAGCATAAGGCTTTTGTCTGCCTGCCCAATGCTATCTAGTGCCTGTGAATACAGTGCACACAATAACACTATCTTATATAAACTGGAGAAGAGAATTAAAGGGTTGAATATTAAGAGCTGCACTCTTCTGCTAATTACCAAAAACAATGATTGAAGCAAAGTTAGACTGCCAAATTTCAGATACATAACATCAATATTTCTTGTACTTTTTGCATGGCTCCAAGTACTTCATCAACACCATAATGCAGCAGTATTGTTTTTCAAGAACATGGCAAAACTTGTATTTCATTTCTGTTTCTGCTGGAAGAGAGAACAGGAAGTATTCAAAATGTAATGCACAACCAACCACAAGCTACCAAAAAGATTCAGGTGGGTTTTGATTCATGTTAATTCTTGGATTTGATCTCAAGGGACTTCTTATCACTTCTAGTCCCATGTTCATGGTTCTCCTCCAGGGAAATCTAGCAGAGAGCTAAAGTTATTAAAGATAAAATATGTGTTATTTTACTGATTTTTCAGATTAACAACAGTGGACTGAGGCAGCAATATTATTTTTATATTTTAATTAGTTGGGTCAAAAGAAAATGGCTTGTCAAAGTTAACCTTACTGCTGCACGATGCATGTCTGTGAGCACAAACACTAGCCAGAATATCCAAGTGACTTTTAAAAGACTTTTATGGATATTCCACTCTCAAAGGATCCTGGATGAGATCAATGGACGCCAACCAAGATCATTATGTATGACCTACCTTGCCCATTTCCTTCCCTTTTTGCCTTTGAGGCTCTTTTAGTGCACTGAATGTCTTTCTGGGGAATTTCATTTAATATCTTGGCAGCACACTCAATTCCTCCTGTCAGATCCTTGAGGCAGTCCTATAAATAAAGGGCAGAATGCTTTATTACTACAGTCAGCAAAAGAATTGTGCACAGTGATGCCCTTACTCATACCACAACGTTATTAAAATGTGCATATTGTTTCTATGGTTCAGAGGCAAAAGGAGGCAAGGACTGCAACTTAATGGTTTGTTTTCTCTGCTCCTAGATCCATGTGTAAGGCTCAGTATTTTGAATTCTGCTCCAGATCATGCCTCTGTCTCTGCCTCCTTTAGATGTGTTCACACAGCCCCACATCCTGCTGCTCTTCCATGGACACGTGCTTCATTTGTGTTTAATACTGGTATGTGATTAGTACCAGCTGAAATCCTGGCACTTCAGCTGTTAGCAAATGGCAGCCTGGTAGGAGAGACAGCCCTGCATGAAGGTTACAGCTCAGGACTTTTGCATTTCCAGCTGCCCAGAGCATGCCAGAGACCTGGAAAAAGTCACACAGGGTCTCCTATTCCACATCCACTGCAACTTCTACAGCCTGTTGCTTTGATCTAAAGCAAAACAGACAGCATGTCATTCCTAAATATACTAATTTAAAGCCAGCCTACTTCAAAAAGACTTCAAAGTCCTTGCTAGTATTACAGAACAATCCAGTCAGGGATGACTTACAGAAACACATTGCAGCCAGACTCATGATTTCATCATAATGCTCATCTGATTTGTGAGTGCTCTTCCCATGGGCTTACATGGTAAGGAAGAATTTTATTCTTTTGAAAAAGAAGACATTTCTGACATGAAGAAAGCACTAAAATAGGACCCAAAGCTATCAGTTCATTACTCAGCAATTGTAGTCCAACAAACAACAACATCCAAAACTTAACCAGTTTTGAAGTGGGCAAGGTTGCATCAGGAATTCATTTTCCTATTTTAATTATTATACAGTTTATTAAAAACTTAAAACTTGATATTGTGTAGTAAGAAAGTCCCAAAATGAATTAGCAGCATCTTACTCATGTGCAGCAGCTTTAAGGCAAACACATTTACCTCACAATTCCCCTTTCTGGGTAGCCAGTAGGTATTCATCTTCCCAGGGGGAGAAAAGCTAGAACCAAGAGTATCCTCAACACTCCAAGGGGGGGCATTATATTACAAAATTAATTTCAAAATAATTTATTTTTAAGGCTTATAAAACTTCAGCAAAACATTATGACTTCACAGTTAACAGCAAACTGCATATTATTCATTAGCAGCCTCTTCCAGCAGAGAGAGAAGGAAAGGAGACATTCCCACTTGGATAAGATTGTGAAGTTATTCCTCACTATAGGGAAATGTGCCAATTGTCAAATTTCATTCATTTTATGACACAGTACATGCATTTTCCCCAAAGTGCAGCCTTAGAATGAGCAGAAATTCACCTTATGGGAACAACCAACAAAGAAATGAGCTATCCACATGTACACAAAGATAGCCAGCACACACCATTCCTTCTCTAACACTCCAGTTTCTGTGGCAAATAAACTGCACAGAAAAGCTGAGCTACTCTTACCCCTACTCCCATCCTCTTGACCTCACATCCTCAACAAAATTGTTAAACTGATGCCCTACAACAGAACTTGATGGATGAAACACAAGATTCAAGAGACAGTAAGTCCCAAATCATGAACTAGAACGTGCAAGGACATGTGGAAGGCCTATTTAAATAACTGCTGGGCTCATTTCTTGGCATGTGAGGGAGCTGAACATCAATGTTTGCTACTGCCCCTTCAGCTGCTGTTGACAGTGGCTCTCAGCCCTGGAGCAGGAAGATGTCACACAGGTTATTGCTATGATGCCTGATAGGTGGGGTGGGGACTGGGGGGAAGGTAAATATTTTTCAAAAAGACTGTTGCAAAGGAGAGACCTTCCAAAAGTCTTGCAAAACATCTCTTCTAGAGCTACCCTGCATTACCAGAGCAGCACTTCTACTTAAAAGGAAAATGGATGATCTTTCCTCTATTCACACTTGCTGCTTCTCTGAATTTTAGTACTACTGCACCTCGTAGGCTGAGATGACTCCAACCCACACACCTCTCACACAAGGCCATGAAATAGAGAATAGCAATGTGACTTACACTCTGGTCCACCTTGGGCAATTAAGCTACCAGTCAACTCATAACTCTACCTAATCAAACTTCCTTCTCAAATCCAATACTAAAATACACTTCCTCTCTCATTAACACACATAAGGAGGAAAAAAGGTGTCAAATAGCAGAAATATTGCTGGTGTAGGGCTCCAGCAGATGCAGAACAGTGTGACTTCAGTGATCATTATTCAGTGTTTACTCAATAAAACTCATTCTGTTCGGTTCAGTCACTGACTGTCTCAATATATACCATAACATTTTTAATAGTAGGTTTCCATAAGGATTTCACTTGTAACAGAACTTCAGCAAAATACAGTAATACAGTTTAAGTTAACTTCACTTATGCACATGGGCAATTTTTTTCACACAGACCCAGAAGACAGATCTTTTCACTGGACATCTCTTGATGGTACCTGGAAACTTTCATTTATCTGGACAACAGCTAAAAAAGTGTGTCTAAGGTCTCAAGGAAAAAAGTCTGTCAAATAATTTCTTTAGATTTGTCTGAAAACAAAATAGTATAGATACATCAAAATAGCATATGAATCCAAGCAAAAGTTCAGAGGTTGGTTTAGCAACCTCAAATGCAGATATTAAATAATAAAAAAGTATATTTTTTTCCTTATATGGAAAATTCTATACACACAATTCTATATATACATGTGGTTTCACAGTCAGGAATTAAACCAACAATGTCGGGTGAGGTAGGCTGACTTGTACACATACTAAGTACAAAAGAAAACACTTTAAAATCACATCCATGTGGTTTTAACCACAAGCATGCAATACCATTCCTTGCTGCCTTTGGAACAGGTATCAATGTCAAACTTGGGGCTGGAATGTCATCACTGCTGGCAGGGCACTACTGCGAGGACACTCATGTGTGCAGGGGTCCCACTGACACCATCAGGTGTTGTTTGTGCATGATCCAACTTGAAATGTCAAGGCAAAACAGAAGGAGCCAGCAGGAAATATACCACAGAAAAGTGTGAGAAGGATTAGCTACACAGATACCAATAAAAAGAATTTTCCTCTGCTCTTTCAAGAGGGAAGTGTTGGGGTTTTAGGAGTTCTCCTTTTGTTTGGTGGGGCTTTTTTTCTGTTAAGGAATTTTCTCTCATACATAACATAATTCCTCATGTTATTAGGAGAGACAAAAGACGTTGTCACAGCTCAGGGGAGGGGTACAGCCACCACCCTCTCTTTATCTGGGGTTTTTCGTGGAGAGCAGAGATACCTGGAGATTTCTGGACTGGGAAAATGGGGTTCAGTGCAGCCCCTGTCTCTCATGTTCTCTGGGCATTCGGAGGGGAGAGAGGCTGCGGTTGCTGTGGGGAGAATTCGTCACCACTGCGAGGTTCCATCTCCTGCTGCTTTTCTTCTACCATAAGTGGAGCTCTGCTCCTAAGAGCGGCCGTTGCACCGGGACCTTATTAACACTCTACCTCAGGATCCCCTTGCCAGCCTTTCCCTGCCCTGCTCGGAGCCAGGCTGCCGCTGCCCGGCCCTCACTGCTCTCTCAGCACTGCTCCGGGTTTCGAGCCCCACATGCCCTGACTGCTGAGTGCTTCCCACTGCAGCTGCAGAGTTTGATACATCTCATCTACCACCAGATTTTTGCTGCTCGTTCCTGCCGTTCCAGCCGCTGTCCCCAAGGTCCCTGCTGGGGCACAGGGCTTGGCTGCCCCAGGGGGTTTCTAAAGGAAGCCCCTTTTCCATCCCTTCTGCTGCCTCTGCCATTGAGAGATGACTGAGCTCGCACCACAGCGCCCCCTGCGGCCGCGGGGCAATCACCGCCCCCGCCCTGCCCGCCGGGAGCCGCCAGCGCCCCTGCCGGCCGTGCCCGGAACTGCAGCCAGCGCACGGGCCCTGCTCTCTGCAGCACAGAGAAGCTGCGCTGGGTTTCTCCTACTGGTCCTTGCTGCTGGTGTTTGTTTGCATTGTTATACAGACTAGTAAGGAACTGCTATTCCTTTTCTCTTATCTTTGCCTGAAAGCCCCTTAATTTCAAAATTATAATAATTCAGGGGGAAGGGGGTTATATTTTCCATTCCAATGGAGGTTCCTGCCTTCCTTGGCAGACACCTGTCTCTCAAAGCAACACAGGAAGTTGAACATGAAATTGCACTATAAACAGGATGCTGATTGCAGAAGAGCTGACTTTTAGGCTTTAAACACACTTAAGAGAAATGTAAAATTAGACACACCTTCCTACAATGTTCATATCTAAAACCATCCCTCAAAACTTTTTTTTAAAATCCTAATTGTCAAGTTCAGAACAAATTTTGCTATACTCTGCTAAAACATGGGCCCTTTTAGCAAGAGAAAGCCAACAAGAAGTACACTTAAATACTTCCCATTTTTCACATGAATTTACCTGCACATTACTTTAACTTTCCAAATCTGTATCCACTTAGGGTTTGAACTACAGAACAGCATAAAAGAAACAAGGAACTTGTTTAAAAAGACTACATACTTCTAAAACCGTTGCCAGAAGGCATTCCAGCACTTTCCCAGAGGCTTATTCTTTCACTGCACAAAGCAGTAAACCCACAGCGCTGAAACCTTCTAGTTTTTGGACTAGATACATCAATGTGCAAAGCAGTTCTGCTGCTGCGGGATCAGACTACACTTGGGAAATCTGAATTGCAACCTCTTATTTTCCCTAGACTTACTCTCCTAAGGGAACTACGGTAAATTACTTGATTTCCTCTGGATTTAACTTCCCATAGATAACAAACCTATTTCTTTTCTTCTCCTTTGTACCTGCTGATTTGGATTTCTGTGTGTGTAGACTTTAAATATGTGCTTTAAAAGGACATACGTGCAGCACTGCAGGATCCTGTTTGATACCCACTGACACATGCTAATAATATGTTTAAAAGCCCTACCAGTAAAAAAAAACTATTTGACACACAACTGGGTTTACATCACCACTGTTTAGATCAGGATGCAAAACCAGAGAGCTTGGGGTGGTGAGAAAGAGCACCCCACAGCTACACCAGATCATACTGCAGAGACAGCCTTCCTGTCCTCTAAGTTTGTAGGATATGGAACAGGGAAACTAAGTGCCAACCTTTAACAAAAAGAATACAACTCTTTTTCATCATTAGAATTATTATCCCAGTCAACAAATACACATTCACGGATCTAGTGGAGTATATCACATCAAATTTCCATGATGACTCAAGTCACAAGGTTTCTGTAAACATTCTTTACTCTGCAATACATTTCTCCTTACCAGGATTATATTAACCTTATATAATTATGAGATATATATATTGACATACCTGAGAGACTAAACTGGCCTCAGGGCAGGGCACACACTGTTTGGAAACTAACTAGATGAACGACTGTCAGCTATTGAATTTGGCCCTGGGAACAACTTTTTGAATATTTTGTGCAAAAACAAGTACCATCTTGGAACACCTTCAGCTCCCCCTTTGTTAAAATTCACAGGAGTGAATTAAAGAGATGAAGGTGCATTAAATGAACACAGAAATGAGACCTAATTTTAAGTATGTGCTGCTTTAACAATATCTTGTAATCTGCTCTGGTGCATTACACTTGTGATTTCCTCAATGTTTCTTTAATGATTTTGGAAGGTAGTTCTCTGCTGCAAACCAGTTTTGTTCACACATTAAAGTTTTCCCACAGTGGAGTAAGCAAGTTATCAAGAGAACTAATTAGCTTGACCTTCTGTTTCCCCAGTACTGAGAAATGCACCAAACAGGTCTCTTTTCATGTCTGAGTCTGTCAATTAAAGCTCAGGCTTTCTATTCACTGCATTGTCCTCAAGAATATTTACTACAAGCACAGACATTATAAGGAATGCACTATCCACTTGCCTCTTCACACTACCAGGTAATACCTTTGAATTTTCTTCAGAAGACGGAAATGGCCAGAAAAGAAACTTCCTTTACAGAAAGCAGATAAAAACCACCTGAATTCAGAGTTCCTAAGGCAAAATTAAGAGACAAAAGATGTGGCTGGGAGGAGGAGGAAGGGGAAGGATACAGTTTACTACAGTCTCTGAGCTGGGGGTGTTTCTCTTGGGAAGTGCAGAGATACTGGTGCTTTCGGCTGGGGGTGAGGGGCTGGGCTTGGCCCTGACTCGCTCTCAGGATCGGAGTGGGGACACGTGGTGCTTTGGTGCTGCCCAGAGGATTGGCTGCCACGGCAGAGTTTTTGTCTATGTGGAGGCCCTTGAGCGTCTAAGGGAAACTCTCAGGGCAATGCCTTGGAAGAATCTACCCCAGACTTCAGGAATGCCTCACTGTTCAGGGTGAGGAAAAGGCACCCCGTGGTGCTCTGCAGCACCATGTTCATCTACCTCAGTTTTGCTTTTCCCATTGACCCCTCGGCCCTGCCCACTTCTATTGTTCATACACATCCTGATTCTTGAGAGTTCTCCTTTCCCTGTTCCCCCATTGGGTTTTGTATCTCTGATTGTCCTCCCCCATATTCCCTATAGGTTGTTGCCCTTAGCCTTGTCCTTGTACCACCCCTGTGTCCTCAGATCATTGGCCACTGACCCCATACTTAACCCTAAGCACTCCATTAATCTCTGCCTGTTGTCCCTGAACCCTCTGGCATATGTGTCTGCGATAAACCTCACTGGAACTCTAACCAGGAGACCCTTCCCATCTTTCTTCGCTGAGCTATCTGTGGGGGGTGTGTGTGTGTGGACTTCAGTGATTCCCTGGGTGCCCTGAGTGGCTTCTTGAGAGAGATGCTTTGTGGGGAGAAGTAGCAGCAACCACCATCCATGTCCACACTGCTACACTGCTTCTCCTTACCATGGGTGTGCCTCTGCTCACAAGAGCAGTAGTTGAACTGGGACCTTTTCAACACCTGACCTCACTGGGACAGGGACCCTGACCTTCTTCCCGCTCTGGAAGGAAAAACCCCCTGCTGCCTGCATCAGCCCATCTGCCACCACCCAGTCCTGCTGATTTCTGCCGCTGCTTCAGGACTTTTTTGCTACGCTTTAACCCGACATCCCATGTCTGCTTGAAGCCCCTCAGCTCCTGGCACAGCTCTGGAGTTTTTGCTACACTTTATTTGCTACCCTGGGTGTGCTCACCTCTGTTGAGGTTCCTGCTACAGTCCATTTCACAGCCTGGAGAGGGACTGAGAGCGGCTGCCCCCGGGGTTTGTGAAGGAAAGCTGCCTCTGTCTGTCCCCCTCAGCCCGGCCGCCATTGCCGCGCCCGCGCCACAGCGCCCCCTGCGGCCGCGGGGCAATCACCGCCCCCGCCCTGCCCGCCGGGAGCCGCCAGCGCCCCTGCCGGCCGTGCCCGGAACTGCAGCACAGAGAAGCTGCGCTGGCTTTGTGCTGCTGCTGCTGCTGCTGCTGCGCTTTGTGCGTGTTCTTACACACACCACTGAGCAACTGCTGCTCCTCTGCCCTTATCTCTGCCTGAAAGCACCTTCATTTCAAAGTTATAATAACTTGGAGGGAAGGAGGTCATACTCTCCACTACAAGGCAGGCTCCTGCCTTTCTTGGCAGAAACCTGTCTCTCAAACCAGCACAGGACTCAGACAGTAATGGACCCTACAGGCACTCTCAAAAGACTAATCATATCCCAATTTATTAGGAAATTCGATAATTGCTGCATTTGAATGAACTGTAAATCCTCATTTCCCTAGGACTCTAATAGCACTCTTTTTGCAAATATAAGCCCTTAACCCATCCATTCAACCTCCTTTTATGAATAAAGCAAGTCAGAAGATAAACCATCAAAATGAAACACAGACCTGAGGACTAAAAGGAGCAGGGACCGTGCTGCAAATTATCCCTCATGTTATGCATAGAAGCTTATGATACTCAAGGTTACAAGGGAATTGCAGGGGAATTAATGAAGAAGGCTATTTTGGAGAAAAAAACAAGTGTTGTTTGCATTTTTTTCTACTTTAAAATAACCCTTAAGACACATATATGAAATTCCAGCAAATTAATCACAGAAAATGGATTTAAAGACCTAATATAAGGCCTTAGCTTCCCATTCCACAGCTTCTGATAAATACATTCATCACATCTTCCAGACATACCCTTACAAATAAATCCAACAACAGATCTTGACATTCACGCTGCATAGGGAACTGTCTAGGTCTGCTTGATTCAAAATTCTCATCCTATTTCATCCTGGGTATGCAGAACACTCCAGTTTAGCAGCCCTGATTACTCTCTTCATAAATGTGAAGTTAAACTGCAGGGAAGCAAAGGATCAGCCCTACAAATAGAGTTTTTTCTTGCACTAAAGGGCATCACAAATCCCTAAGCCATTCTCACCAGTGTCATCCATCACAGTGAATGAGGATTTCAAGCTCATCGAATGCCCAGTGGAGGAAGTCAGCACATACCAGAGGTATCACACAATGCTCACACTGAGCTAAATGTTGTCTAAACTACCTTTCTCAGAAGAAGGTGCATCTTTTGCTGCAGGAGTGAATTTCCCTCTTTTACAGTTCATGCACCTGACATCTTTGTGAGTTGTCCCCTTGAAAATCTTTCTACTGACAACCAGTCAGCTTTCATTCTCCTGTCTGAAACATAGCTGACATAAAATGAAGTGACATTCCTCTCTTACTCAATGCCCCAGTGACCACAGATGTGTCCAAGATGAAGGAGTCCAATTTCAGTTTCCTCTTCTGCTTGAAGGAGGGTCAAACTTGCACCTTTTACTACTCTACCAGCCAGGAAACCTCGGAGCCTGGGAACTCACAGTCAGTCCTGGGCAGAGAATGGTGCAAACTGAAGCAGGAGACAGGCAGGTGGGGGAAATAAATTCTGTTTTCCATATGCAGGAGACTGCTAAAAACTAAACCATGCAGACAAGAATTTCATCATCATTTCACCCCTCATTTTTTTTCAGATCTGAACTGAGAGTTTTGACTGAACTTGTGGTATGCATTGCTGTGTTCAAAACATATCCCCCAGGAAGTCACTTGGAGTCCCCCAGGAGCAACTTAGAGGAAGACTCATGAGGCAGAGACAAGAAGGACTGTGCTACCCTCAAGGCAGTCCAGAGCACATGCTCAGGTAGAGCCTTGTGGAACTCCCCAATGATCACTGATGCCTGCAGACTGACACAATGGATTTTAAGGACTGTGCTTCCAGGCATAGAGACCCAAATTCCACTTACAGCCCAGTATCAACATCTTAAAGATTTTGGGGACTGTTTTTCAAGCAATTCTTGACAGATCTAAGAAAGCAAAACCCACTCTTCCAAATCCCAGCCTCATTCCTACTCTGCTTGGCAAAACTAGCCCCCTTCTATAAATCTGCACCCATATTACTTCCTGAGAGAAAAAAGGTTCAGCAATTTCCAGCAGCTTTTGGCACCAGTGAGTTTTAGATGACCAGCTATTATTTGCTGTTCAGTAAGAATACAACAAACTTTGGACAATACTGCCAGGCATGAGAATTCAAGTGGTGTTCAAACAGCTGAATTAGGAATGACTTCTTGTGGGTGACGCACTGCCTGCAAACTTAGTCTTTCCTAATTCATCTTAGAACATTGTTTTAAAACTCAGGGAGGCCATCAGTTCATCTTTCTCAGATCATTTCTCCATAAATATAACTGTGTTATAGCATGCTTTGAGAACTACATAACAGTAAGATTGCATTAGTACAAAGGGGTAATCAACACCTCACAGTAGATGGCACTTCATCAAAGCATTGGTAAAGAATCACTGCACTTCAATTTAAAATAAAAGAGACTAACCACCAGCTTGGCATCTTGTTTTCTCAGTTACAGCTTTATAACAATCATAAAATCTGTTGGTCCAACTTCTCTGTTTTCTAATTTTCAAAATGAGAACAGACTCCAGCATTTGCTCTGGGGCATGGCACCCAATAACTGATGCTGACTGCCCAGGTCCACAGCAGTACATCCTACAAAGTCTGAAGCAACCCTTAAACACTTTTTTTTTTCCCCATTGTCAAAATATGAAAACCAAATGTTCTTTACCTTACAGAAGAAAGAAGTTACTAGATGGGAAAAACACAACCCAGAAGAATGTTCCAGTTTGATAATTAGAAGGTAATATCTTAGAGAAAGGTGTTACAAGGGTACCTGTCAGCTTGATGCAGCCTTCTCCCTCCTGGAGATTATCCACATCCTCTGATGAGAATGGACAGCCAGGATGGGAGGTCAGCATGCTGGCAGCTGATGTGTTTGATGGGCAGCTGCATTCACATGGCACTCTGCAAGTTAACAGGAGAAAGACTGAAGGGAAGTTTTACTCTCACAGTACTCACCCATTTTAAACTGAAAATATTTTGCAGTATTTGTATGATCCAACAGGAAGGAAACAAAATATAAACTAGAAACAACTTTGAGATTATAGTACCCATAACACTAGCTGCATAATTGAATGGAAAACTGATTTGTTCATTACAACAGTATTTCTTTCATTGTGCCATAAATTAAGCATATTTTGTGGCAGTTCTCCCTTGCTAGGAACAATTTTTTTGTTGATGAACCTGCTAATTTTAAGGGCTGAGCCTTTAGAGCCCATTAGAAGAACATCATCAACACATTTTGTTTTTTAAGGCAAGGAAAGAAACATTAAGCAAGCTGCCATTCCCATTTTTCAAAATAAATCTTTTTCTCCCACAGTTATATACTAGCACATAAAACTGATTTCAGAAGTTACTTCTGATTTACATGGCTGTGGAAGCAGTCACAAGCCCATAGAATACTTAAAGACATTTCTGCAGCATCTCCTCATGCTGCTGAGTCTGCATGCATCCAGCCTAGGACAGCAGAGGAATTTCAAGTGCCACTGTGCTGCAAAGGGAAAATGTGCCTTGCTTCCCAGGCTGCATATTGTTATTCACATTGCCAAAGTGCCCTGAGAGCAAGACTCAGGTTGGTGTATACATCTCTAGACAGAACATTTCTTGAATATTTCCCACCTAAACAGGTATCAGCAAAACTAGAGCTAAGAAGCTGAGAGAAACCTCTGCCAGGGCTTCCTCAAGGCCCTCCAGTGCACCTGTGACAAGTGTAAGTGCAGCTCAGGGACAGTGCTGCATTTCCTCTCCACTTGGACTCCCTCTGTAAAGGACAGTGTTATTTGATACAACTTGGTATCCTTCTGAAATATAACACAAATAAAGCTTTAATTTTATTTTTTTCACAAACTCGTGGGGAAATCGTTTTAATGAAAAAAAAATCTTTACCTTTGGATTTGCACAACAATACATGTCAATATTTGCATGTATTTTAGCTATCTCCTTTTAATAACAAATGGGGAAGGGTAGTGGAAATCAAAGGGACAGCTTGTCATGTGAAGGTCTGGGTAAAAAGAAAAAAAAAAGAGGTCGGTTTCTCCATGGTAATTTTACAATCTTTGTGAATGTAGGCACATTTCCTGAAAACAGGAAGTATTTCTCTGCAAGTCCTTGGGTCAAAAAGGTTCAATGAGGCAATGAAATTTATCAGGTACTTTTAAAAAGCAATTTCCTGCCTAAAAGCACACACACCCCTGTTAGTTTGGCACATTATAAAAACATCTAGCTCCAGTACTTCAGTTAGTTATTGACTTTACACCAACCAAAATTTATTATTGCTATTTGTTCATGACTCACATCTTTACAAAAAAAAACCCAGAAACATAAATAATACAGTTTCATGCTAACAATATAATAATTTATTCACCAATTAGTCAGATGAAAACCAGAAGAAAAATATTCATTAGCACTTCCAGTGCCAGATTTCAACCTGAAATAAAACAGTTCTGACATCTCAGAAGCTGTGTATTTTAACAGATGCCATCATTTTCACCAGCAGCTCTAGAAAAGGTGGCATTTCCATTCATACTATCCTCTAATGCAGCACTCCAAACCAAATAATACAATAACACAATAGAGATTCCCTCCACCTCCTCCTCTTTCCCCCTTTACTGGCCAGGCAGTCTGGTTGGTCTTGCATAAAGTTTGGAGCAAAGCAAGTGTGGAAATGCCAGCTGACTTTGTACTTGCACCAAGAACACCAGTTGTTTCCACCAGCCCTTCCCTTCATGTCAAATATACAGCATCAGGACAGGGCAGGCTGTCTTCTCTCTTTTGGTATGACTCATTTTCCATGCACCACCCACTACTGCAGTTAGAAGGTAACACAATCACTCCATGAGGTGCTGGACTAGAGGGTCTGTGTCCAGCTGGACATCTGACCAGCTACAGACTCCAGTCCTTGGCTTCTCCTGGACATCAGAGTGCAGCTCTTCAGTGGCAGAGAGCTTGTTCTGGGTCTGTGCTGTGCAGTGCCCACAGCAGCAAATGTCCTAGTTCCACTGGAGTCTCAAATTACTAGTGTCATACAAACAATCAATTAGAGTTCAACCTGGGAGCAGTTTAACAAACCACAAATTTCACATAGCAGTTAGTAGCTCAGAGACTGCCTTTCCTTCTACAGTTAACTGACATATTAAAAAATTGAGCTCTTTTTCTTTTTTAGAATAAGAGTCAAACATGAGGAGGTTACAGCTGATTCATTGCTATCCCCTGGCCCAAAGCAGGTCTGTGGCATGAATTCAGTTAACCCCAACTGACATATAGTTCAAAAGGCTGGATGACTGTAACCTCTCCTTCCATGCACGCAGCAGTAACTCAGCTAATACCTGCAACTGCATTTTTCCAACAGGTAAATCTGGAAAGGCAACCAAAATGAACTGATCCTTATCAGCACTAGCTGAAGAAGCATGTGAGAGAGAAAAGGTTACTTCCCACCTCTGTCCACCTCCTGATGCAGGTCACAGGAGACAAGTGTGACTTTTTTCACATCTGATGTAAGAAGCTGAACAGACTAATGTGCTAGAGCTTCCAAGGAGAAGACACCCTGCAAAGTTAGTGTGAATGTTCAGCAAAGTCATTAGCGCCTAGCTCTTTCTCCTGTCTTGCAGCATGACTTGGACAAAGAATATTTTTTTCATTCCCTCCTGCCAGTTTGATGTTTACATATATGTACAACATTAGCCTGAGTTACCCTTTTGTAACTAGACACTGCAGCCACCTGCCAGACAGTATTTCAACAACTCAGCATGTGCTTGTACAACCATGGTACTGGAATGATGCACAGGGTAACAAACTGCTATAAACGTATTACAGGGGGGTAGTCTGCTATTGGAATTTAGGGGTTTTCCTTTGGTTTTTCTCTCTCTTAGGAATTTTCCCCCTTAGAAATTGTTCAAATTTGGTTGTTTTGTACCATAAGTGCAGCTCTGCTCCTAGGAGAGACCTTATTAACACCCACCTCACCAAACAGAGGAATTTCACCATCTGTTGGGTGCCTCAGGGGAAACCCCGGAGCTTCCCTGCCCTGCCCTGAGTCCGGCTGCCGCTGCCCCGGCCCGGTTCGGCCCCTACCGCTTTTCTTCNTGCGCTTTGTGCGTGTTCTTACACACACCACTGAGCAACTGCTGCTCCTCTTCCCCTTTCTCTGCCTGAAAGCACCTTAATATCAAAGTTATAACAATTCCAGAATATGACCCCCCTTGGGTCATACTCTCCATTCCAAGGGAGGCTCCTGCTTTCCTTAGCAGACACCTGTCTTTCAAACCAAGACATGTGTTTATTTACATCTGGGATATAAAATTCTACATGCAACTCAAAAAGCAATAGCTAGTGCTAGAGGAGATGAGCAGATAGACAGTGGTCCTGGCATTTTCTAGACTTGTTTTCAGTCTGTGAGCACTGTGAATATAAAATCTATAAGGGACTCTGCATCTTTATTTCATAAATAATAAACAGTAAAACTAAATACATTTTTCCATATTGATACATAATATGGAACTGCTCAATTTGAGGATCATTAAAGAAGTTTTCTTTTCAGCATACCTGGGGGAGGATAGGAAAGAAGTCAAGCCCCCCATCGGCATAGTCAAAAAGCCCCATAAATTGCTCTGTCCTGAAAGCAAGCTTGCATGGCATGTTCATCAAGGCATTACTGAAACATTAGTGAGACCACTTGTGTGCTTAATTAGGCATTTTCTCATCTGGAGCAAGAGTGAGAACTGCTGAAACTACCTCACTTCCTCTGAAATCAACAGATTCCTAAAAAATGAAGAGGATTTGAGCACCTGAATGCCAGGTGAGCTCTGGCTTCAATTCCACAGTTTTGCAAAGACCTAAGGTGGCAGCCTGAGCAACTGTTTCATAATAAGAGGAATCTTAACACCGTTTTTTTTAAAAAGCATATCGGGTATTTTTATCATGCAATCATTCACTTTCTGCTTGGGGACAAAAAAGAGAGAAAGCAGGAGTGGAACTCAATTTCCCAGTCTCCAACAAGACATGTTTTCCCAGCATGTTGTGTATTTATTCCTATCTGGCTACCTAGACCAAATGCACAGCAATTTCACCAGAAATTGGGTCAATCCCTTAATACCAAAAATGGTCTTCAGTGAAAGGGCCACATCCCTACTGTTTAACAACATTAGATTCTAACCTGTACCACTTATAAAACAATCTAAGAGCCATTATTCAAGAAAGAATATTTGCTTTCCTTCTTCATCAGAGAAAAAGCAGAGGAAAAGCCTCTCTCTAAATGTTCCTGGGTAAGATGCAAACCTGGAAGATAGGAAATCCAACTTCACTTGCTGCTTTCACCCATCTGAAGCAGGGTCTTGAACCAGCTTTCCCAAGCATTTGAGCAAGACCACTGGCCTAGCAGCTATTGCCCAAGGTTGGACACTCTTTTTCAACAGGGACAAACTACCAACAGATAAACCCAAAACCAAACCCACTTGACTCTAAAGCTTTCCTTCCCCAATCTCTCATGATCCTAGAGACTGCTTATCTTTAAAATCACCATCACATCTAGTAAAAATTACACTCCACATGCAACAGATATGCACTACACTCCTCCAACTATGGCACTGCCACATGAGCCATCTTATCAGCCCTGTAGCAGTGTTCTGTCCTTTGTCACATCCATTTTCACTATGCTTCTGTCTATTGAACCATTCAAAGACTCTGATCCTTCTGCAGAAGAAAATGGCCTTTTTTTCTGGCTATAGAGTAGCTAGTTCATCTGGGACACAAACAGGAAAAACTTCAAGCCATCTATTATATGCAAGTGATTTGTCTTCATGAAACAGTCCTAGTGCAATGGATTGTCCCAACATCCATTTTCTCTACACTTCTTCTAATCAGTCAAGTCAGAGGGTGCAAAGCACATCCAAATGTGGCCAGTAAAAACAAAGGCCACATAGCAGAGGAGGCTAAGATGAATTGCATACTTACAAGAAAAATAAAGAACAACCAGCTATTTACATCTTGTTCAATAATTGCACCTACAGTGCATTTGACTAAAAGAGGGAGCCTGCAGCAAGTGCCAGTCACATACACATTCCAGTAACTGCTGTTTCCCAGCACACCTTCAGCAACTCTCAGTCCTGACTCATAATCTCCCAGCATCTCCCCACCTAGCTAGAACAAACCTTAACCTAAATAGCACTTCAGTTCTTCCATGTGGATCCAGTTATTTTCCCCCCCATCATCAGTATTTCCACTATCTTTCATACAAAACATATAGATAAATATTGGATTGGAAAAGTTGATCAAAGAAAAGAAATAGGCCAGAATATAATCTTGCTGACAAGTGCTTGGATCACACATCATTACAAAATATCCCAAGTTGAATGGGGCCCAGAAGGATCATCCAAGTCTAACTCCTGGCCCTGCACAGGACACCCCAAGAACCCCATTATCTATCTGAGAGCATTGGCCAAATGCTCCTCGAGCTCTGCCAGCCTCGGTGCTGCAGCCACTGCCCTGGGGAGCCTGTCCCAGTGCCCAGCCACCCTCTGGGGCACAACCTGTTCTGACATCCAACCTTCACCTCCCCTGACACAGCTCCAGGCCATTCCCTCAGCTGCTGTCCCTGTCACACAGAGCAGAGATCAGTGCCTGCCCCTCCTCTGCCCTCCCCAGGGAGCTGCAGGCTGCAGTGAGGCTCCCCTCAGTCTCCTCCTCTCCAGCTGAGCAGAGCCAGTGCCCTCACAGCTCCTCACAGGGCTTCCCCTCAAGGCCCTTCCCTGTCCCCAGGGCCTCCTTTGGACACTCTCTAATAGTTTCATGTCTTTCTTACACTGGGCTGCCCAAAGTGCCCCAGCCCTGGAGGTGAGGCTGCCCCAGAGCAGAGCAGGACAATCCCCTCCCTAGGACTGGCACTGCTGGGCCTGGTGCCCCAGGACAGGGATGTCCCTGCTGGCTCCAGGGCACTGCTGCCTCACATCCCACTGGCCATCAGCCAGGAGCCCCAGGGCCCTTTGTGTGGTGCTGCTCTGCAGCATCTCCTTCCCCAGGCTGTGCACACACCCAGGGGTGCCCCATCCCAGCTGCACAATCCACAACTTTTCCTTACTGAACTTGGTACAGTTGGTGATTGCCCAGCCCCTGCTTTGTCAAGGTGTCTCTGCAGGGCCTCTCTGCCTTTGAGGGAGTAAACAGCTCCTCTCAGTTTTGTATCATCTGTGAACTTACTTTGTGTCACTTCAAGTCCTTCCTCCAAGTCATTTATGAAGATACTGAAGAGCTCTGGGCTGAAGACAGAGCCCTGTGAAACCCAACTGGTGACCAGCCACCACCTGATGTCACCCCACTTATAAATGATTTGTATATGATATGGTGCTCCAAGACAGTCTTTATAATAAAATCCATGACAAAATCAAAAGCTCTCTCCTGTGAAAAGATTAATGAAGGCATGGAAGAAAATGATCAGCACCTTGTACATCACACTTGAAGAGTCATTTTCAGTTTGCTTATGTAAGACCTAAAGGACTGCAAGAACTTGCAGTGACACCACAGGCAATGGAGAGTTCACAGTGTTTTCAAAGACTGTCACTCAGGCAGGACAGAAGTTACAGGGCACTGGTAAAATTTGAGTAATAAGCTCCAGGAAGATGACATGTTCAAAGGTATTAAGATGGCAGTTTTAGGCACAGCCATTATTCACATAGATCTCTGCCACTGAGGGAAATTTATTAGAACTTGCAGTGTGATTGCAACAA
Organism: Alaudala cheleensis; assembly: GCA_013398995.1. Classification (NCBI taxonomy): domain Eukaryota; kingdom Metazoa; phylum Chordata; class Aves; order Passeriformes; family Alaudidae; genus Alaudala; species Alaudala cheleensis. The sequence continues at coordinate 152,048 of VWYE01025982.1, read as the reverse complement.
TATGTAAATTGGACTGCTCAAATGAGGATATATGGTGATGATGTATGGTAGGAGTCACCAACTAAAGATTGGAAGTAGGGATGAAAAAATGATGTGATTACTGTGGTCAGGCATTCTGAAGGTCTTGGTTTAACAGACTGAGCAAGATGTACTACATCAGAGAAACCCTCTAGAATACAGTTGTTCAGTAATAATAATAAAGTGACTGTCTTAAGTACTAAACTATGGAATATAGTATATCAAAACCAGGTTATTATAGAAACAAAGATACAAAAGACATGAAAAATAGATGAGTCGTATGGGCTTGTTGACCATATTTTGTTAATACAGAGTCTGCAAGCAGTAAAGTTTATGAAAACTATCAGATTCCTGTACTAAATTGTCTCTGTTTCATCTGTATTGCTGTTCAGATGTGAAGAGTTTTTTAAAATGAAGAAGTGATGATACATTTGAGAAAAAACTGGCAAACAATGTTAACCAGAACTACACTTAGAGATCATTGGCCTCTGTTTATTTGTTCTTTTAAAACACTTTTTCCTTTAGTCTTGTATGAGGAAAGAAAGCAAGTTCTTTTACAAAGCAAGTCCACGTTCACATTATTAAGAGTAAAGGTCTGCAGTGTGAGAAAGCATGTTTATTGTCCTTCAGATTTTAATGGGGATGAAGTACATGGAGTGACCCATCCAGGGACTATCAGATCCTCTCGTGTTAACAGTCAGACACCTTAACAAACTTCTGTCTTCATAAAGTGCCAACTGCTCTTCTTCAGAACACCCTCAAAATCACCTCTAATACCTCATCCCTGTGCTAACATCTCATATCATACACAAGACAAGCCCTGACCACCTCTGTCATACATGAACAGCACTCACACTGAACACAAGAAGCCACAAAGCTATGTGCAGAACTGGACAGATACAACTGCAGGTGAAATTAAGGCATGCAATAGCCAGGAAACTGCAGTTGCAAGGAAACTGCACTGCAAAAATCCAGTGGGAGTTGCAAAACAGATATTGCATAGATTACAAACACAGATTACATCTTGCAGAAACAGTCACATTACAGACAAGAACAAACCTTTGGAAAGAGGAAGAGGTATGCTGGAGTATTACCAAGTCACCTCAGTCCACAAAAGAATCACCAGATTTTAAATTACAGTGAGAAAATGCAGACACCTTTCATGACTGTGGCCATTTCTGCTGAATGCTTCCCTCTATGTCATGTTGCAGATGGCCACTTTCAACCCATATATCTGTGTCATCAACACATGGGTCAAACAAAACAAATCAAGTGGAGCTTTACAGCATCCAAATTCCCTGCCATTCAATTCACTTCATAGCCCTTTGAACAACAAAGATGTCAACATGGGTTTTCTATCCACCACAGAGCAGATGAGCCATCACACAGAAAGCCTTGGTTTCTCAAAAGATGAAAAGCAGGCATATTTAAGGATTTCTAATCTGTCCTTGCCAGAATCCAACAGACATGCCATTTTCCTGCTACTGGCAGCAAAATCAAGGCTGCAGGTTCAGAATCAGCAAACACACCTGCTCTGGAAGGGCATAAGTGCCACAAACCTCTCAGCATCCACCTGGCTCCACTGCAGTGAGGGAGGTGCTTGAACAGCCTACCTTGGGTCCTCCTGCAGTAATCCAGTGAACAGGGATTGTGATACCTGTGATTTACTGCTCAACTCTCCTTGTCACTACCAGTTATGTTTCCTCAAGATGAAAGGGGTTGGAGAAAAGCTGGCATTGCACTTTAAAATGTTGTGTCTAAACACAGAAAGCTATTGAGAGTTTTGAATCACCAGACCATTAAAAAAATCGTATGTAGCAGGAAAGTACTCATTTCAGTCTAACTTTTTAAGCTGGGAAATAGGGGATTAGCATTATATACTGTACTTATTGCATTCTTTGAACTACAACTAGCAAATTCTGAAATCTGACATTACTTATCTGGTATCCAGTTCCTCCCATCAATAAGAGCAGAAGTTTTATTTTGGATATGTACCAGTTTCAGTCTTCAATGGCCTTACATTCATTGATTCATGAAAGAGCAGAAGTAACAGTTGAACTTGATGATCTTAGTCATTTTTTTCAGCATTAATGAGTCTAAAATAATGAAATATATTTTGTGTGTAGTGTAACATAACATAACAATATGGAAAGGCTCTCAGGAAAGGTGAGGCAGAATCTGGTACTGCTCAGAAAGATAAAAACTGCTGCTTTGGGAGAAAAAGAAATTTAATCAACTGCAGTATCTATGGGTATTCTTACAGGAGGATAAGACCTCCAGATGTAAATAACTACAGTTTTGCAAATGGCTTGCAATCCTGCTTTCCTGCTTCAAGGGAAAGCATCCTTTTAAGGTACCTCACACAAAGCTGACTAAAAAAAAAGAAATTGTGCAATATCTACTACTGAAAACTGAAAGCAGAGTATACACTCCAGTGACTGTCATAAGTCAAATCAATTATAGTTGTGAATTACCTTCCAGGTCTTCTTCAGACAGACACAGAGAATTCAGTCCAGACTAGGCTACTATAAAGCCGTCCCTGCTTTTGGTACTGTTTAGTGACATTTGGCATTTCTAACCTCAGCATGATCCAGGTTAAAAAAGTAACTTGTTCTATGCAGAGGTGCCTCTGAGGGCCATATTCACACAGCCTAACTTACACTCAAGTCTCTGCACTTTATATTTTCTAAAAGCAGAGTGTGGTTTAAAAATGTATTTCAGTCCCATGACTTGTCTTTCCCAGCAGTTGCTCCATCAATGGATCTGTCACTACTGACAAAACACAAGGAACTTAAGGGATTTTAAATCCATCTCTTGATAAATTTACATGATGAGATTTCTGGGATTACCTTTTAAACACAATGGGCAATGACTATTCCTGCACTACTGCCTACCTGCCTTTCCACAGTCTTCAAGAAATGCCTTTTTTAGTGATTTCTTGGTATAACTGTCTTCAAAAAGAAAGATGCATAACTGCACATTCCCATAAGAACACAATGAAGCAGAACCTGCACTCTGCTGATGCTGAGATCTCTGCAGTGAATCTCCTGCAGTATCACAGCAGTTTTATCTGTTGCATCCTGGGGTTGAATGAGGGGGGTGAAAAAAAATATAATGATAACCAGCACCTTCAGCTTCAGTCAGCAGCATGTCCCAAGATTGCAGGATCTGGAATTCAAATGTGTGTTCATCCTAGTGTTCTGGGGGGGCACCAGGGGAGGGAGGAGGAAATACAGAAGCAGTAATTCCATAGAAATAGAAAATGAAGTATAGTTGACTATATTCATCCTTTCACAGAATAGTTATGTATCTCACTAAAAGTGTACTAACTGTCCAATCTTTAATGTTTCATGTGGGCAAAAAGTATTGACAATAAATAGTCCCCATCCACCTCTAACCTTAATGACTGTTATTTACATCAATAGTTTTGCTTATAGGATGAAAAGCTATTCCAGAGTTCCCTCACTCCAGACTAACCTTTACATGACTTTCCATTCCACTTGGACTGGTCACACATTCTTCTCCAAGGGAAAAAGCCTCCAAGATTCCTTTGCTGCCCACACTAGCATAGCATCAGAACTGAAAAGAGTGATTTGCAGTACAGATTTTGCTACTTCAACTCTCCAAAACGAAAATCTATTCTTCTTCAAAGGGCATTTCTAACACTTATTGCTGCAAAGACATAAAAATAATACTTGTCCACAAAGCCATTCAACAACTTCATTTTGAACAACTAGAAGAAATTTCTAGGGATTGCTTTAATTTCCATATGTAGTCATCGATGATCGGTGTCATAAAGATTAAAAAACATACTTTTCAACTAAAATTGGACTAAAATTTTCAGTCTGCAGGCTTTGGGACTGCATTGTCACAGTCACATCACATTATTTCCTTCAAAACAGCTGGAGGTTTCCAGTGTAGGAAGCAATTATTATGAAAAGTGTCAATGTGTCACTCTCCCCAAGTCACATGATTAACTTCACATTATAGCATTTGACAAGTGGCCAGCTCTAAGTCTCCACCAAGAAAAAGGGAAATGGAGACAGAACACAAGTCACAAGAGAAAAGAACAGTTTGCTCACTGCTATGAGAGCAGATTTTGACATTGCTGACTGATGTCACACTTGTGATACACTTCCAGAGTTCAATTGTTTTGGTGGAAGGGATGCTTAGGTCTGCATGCATGAACAGACACAGTTTGCCTTGTCCTGACAATGCTTGTACAGAAGGTGTCTATTTAAAACACCATGCTCACTAATTACATCTTCAATGAATGGTGCAAGCATTTTAGGAGGCAGCAGTCACAATTCATAGCAGGGATGGGAGAAAATGTCCCTCCTGTCAAATGCACAACAAAGAAACAGGGTTGCTGTGATACATTTCAGACCTAAAAGGCTGAATTTAATGACAGTGCTGGGTACAAAGGACCACACACATCCCTGCAGATTCCTGGCCCAGGGTATGTCCTCACAAAGGTGTGGTGACAGCCTCAGGCAGGTCTATTCCTTAGCAAATGGCTCATCTACTGTGTTAACCCATGTAATCTGACTAACTGAGTTAGAAAACAATAAAGCAAAAGACAAGACAATAACCAGCCAACAACCTGGCTACACATTCCCTAAAGCAATCACAAGTTCCTTCCTCTGCATCTTCCCCCCATTTTCTGGCCCATTCTGCTCTCTCCAGAGCACGCTGCAGTCTGACTGCTCCAGGCACAGCCCTGATGCCTTTGCTGCAGAGGAAGCAAAGCCAGCCTGCTCCGTGGTACCAGGGAGGCCTCAGCTCCTGCCAAAGTCAGGACACCCCAGTGAATGGTTCTCTGCTTTGCAGCTCCAAACTGTTGGCTCAGACCACCCACACAGGTCCTGGTGCAAAGAACAAAGCTCTGAGTGCTTTGGGTCTTCTTTTCAGGAACCTGCACAAGTCAGACTGAGTACCAAAGAACTCCATGTACAGGTAGCAGAAGCTGCTCCAACAGCTTGGAGTGCCAGGATCTCATTTTTCCATTTCACTTGGCACCATGAGGACCACGCTATTAATTTTGAAATGAATAACTTGTGAAAGTGTTTGGAGGGGAAGCAAAAAAGCAGCTTGGGGGACTTCATCAAAAAGAACGTCAATACTTTTAAGCTGGAGTCAAGACAAGGAAATGATACAAAACATATGAGATCCCAAATCCTTATTTCACTTTTAGCAGGCATCTCCTGTTTGTACAGTCTATCTCCAGCTACTCATGGTATATTAAATTAATGGAAACTCTGAGCTTTAGCATATGTTTAATAGCTACAGTGTGCTTTTTTGAGTGATTATATGACTTTCCTACTGTATAGAATGTATTACTGTACAGAAAAACACACATGGATGCATTTATGTATGTCTAAAATATACATGCAGGCTTTGATATTAATCAATAACACATATCACCCTTAGTCAAACCATACTTTGGGCTGTATTAAACAACATAGAGGTAAGCTGGTAAAAAGAGTCCCAGTTTCTCAGAACCTAGAAAAATCCTAAAAAAAAAGAACCCTACCCCCCCAAAAAAATCAGTTACAAGGAAGACATTCTTCCACAATTAACTAGAGTTCAATAAGCCTCTGGTCCTTCCACAGTATGGCTGTAACATCACCCCATGTCCCAGATGTCCCTCACACTCACACAGCTGTAAAGATCTGTGGAACACAGCAGGACAAGGGGCAACATTTCATCTGTTTCGGTCAAAAAACTGTCACTAACTAGACTAGGCAGGTTTGGTGAACACTTAGTGATAACACTCAAGACAAGAAATCCAAGTTCTGATCCTCAATTTGTGCCATCCAGACGGGTGAGGGTGACATCATTTGCACATTTGGAAGGTGCTACATATTGAAATGCATCAACTTGTTGCCAGTGCACCAAAACAACTGCAGAAATGTAATTGCTTACTCTAAAAGTACAGGTAGAGGGAAATCAGAGATGTTTTTGAACTGTGGGTTTGTATCCCAAACAGCTATTTCCACAGTCTGTACTGAATTAGTGCCCCCCAGCAGCAGGAATGCTGGGCAGACATGGGAACACCATCCTGCCTCCCTCCCATAACTTACACAGCCAAGGCAAATCATTGCACCAGAACACAGGACAGCCTCAGCACGGCAGGGTCAGAGCAGCACAGCAGGGAAAAGCAGCTCTGTGACACTGAGGCTTGCTCACACATGGCTTCTCCTGTGAGCCAAGAGTGACACCTGCAGGGATCCAGGCTGGCCTCTCCTCAGGAGAGCCCCAACTGCCCTGACTGCCAGCACTGATGGCTTTAGCTCCTCATGCACACACACACATCCTACACTTACACTTCAGAGGAATCCTCACGCTCCAGAGGCTTCCAGATGAACTACACCACATCACACAGCACAGCAATGGCACACCACATCAAAACTGCAGCAAAAAGGAGCAGTTAATGTTTGTGTGAGGAATAAAGGACAACTGAGTCCACTTCAGAGCAATGAAGGAGACAAAAAGCAGAGATTGAAAGGTCAAAAGCATTCACTGCAATCCTTCCCACACCTGTCCTATATGGCTTTCAGGGACAGTGATACCACCCTAGAAGTTAAATAGAGAACATTGCCACAAGAAACATAAAAACTGCTGGAACTTTAATCAGCTGAAAATTATGTGTTTGTGTTCAATCTTGGGCCAGTCTTGGGAAAAGGTATCCACATATCCAATATCCACGTCTGTTCTGAAGATTTCTAGAAAGTTCAGCAAAGGAAATCATTTTGTGCAGTAACAGAGAATTGTTTCTATATTGTAGTGTGACTGTGTATTCTTTATCCTTAGGTCTAACCTGTACTAGCTCTGCAGTACAACTCCTGGGTGCTTCTGTGGGCCCTGCAGCTAGCACAGGCTTTGCAGTGGTAGTAGGGTAAGTGAGCAATATTTAACTAACACTAGTAACTAAATCCCTGCCATTTTCCTACAGCTCCAACCTCTAACTGATTCTGTTCTCTGTGTTTAGGAGGTAGGAGACCCCAAACTGAAACTCAGGGCACAAGCATTTCCCATTCTGTTCCAACTCATCCACTCCCAGGCATCAGAGAAGAGTTGGAGGAAAAGGGGGAGATAAAGTAACATCCAAGGAAAAAACCTCAGCTTTGCCTTCTGCTGCTCTAACTTCATCTGTTCAGCAGCAGGAGGGTGAATGCACAATAATAGAGCATTGCTGCCATCTTGTGCTACAAGAGATCTCTGCAGTCAAAGGGGTTTCTTTTTGTCTTACTTTTTAAAACGACAAAACCAGAGCTGCTACTGATATTGGCACGTTCAGGACAGAGGGTGAGCAAAGCCCCCGTGTCCCTCTCTGCCTTTCAGAGGAGTGCCCAGCCCAAACTCACAGCTGGCTCCAGTCCCTGCCACAGCCACAGCTGGAGCCTCAGGGCTCCCAGGTCTCCCCAGTCCCCGTTGGCCAAAAGGCAGCAGTGATTTGGTACCTCCCTTGATCATCACCAGTCAGTGGTACACATCATCCCTGCTTTTTATTTCTGAGAGGAAGCTGGCCACAAGTACTTACAAGGTGGCACGGCTGTCACTGACCTGCTCAACCTGAGGCAAGCAGCACACACAGCCACTGTTTATTGACAGTAATCAGAGGGTTTGATTCTGCCTGAAACTTATTTAACACACCACAGCTTACATTACAAGAGCTGCTAGTCTGGCAAGGTTTGTGTTTGTTTCTGTGCTCAAGCACATTTTGAATAAAGTAATATTCTTATGGAGAGATTTTTGCAACACTGGTTTCTGAGAAAGCTGTTTAAAGGGAGATAAATTTTGACTCAAAACTAATTTTAAAAATATATAAGTGATTGTTCTCCAACAGCAGTGAGTACTAACATTAAAATTATACCTTTGCCAAAAAATGCAAACATTTTCATGTATTTTAAATCTTTAAAAAGTGATATCCCAGAGACAGAAATGAATGCAACTGGTGAACCAGAAAATAAAGGAAACTTTCTCAGAGAGACAGAGGCCTTCAATTCTTAACCACTCTAAAGGCCTGCAACAAGGAAGTGTCCAGATTTTCTTGACCCCAAACAGACATTGCAAAGCATATAAAAAACCCTAGCTTTATGGTTGTCCACTGTGGTTCTTGCCTCAAAAACCCTTTCACTATCAGAAAAGAAAACCTGAAGGCTCCTCCACCCATTGTCACTGAAAGCTTCACAGAATTGGCCATCCCTTTCTGTACAATTTGGTTTGTCTTATCTGACCAAAAGATTGGCTTTAGTCAGGTATGTTCCTTATCCAAAGAAGATTCTGGGCTGCTCTGCTGCTTTTGCTTTCTTAGAACTACAAAAAACACCAAACAACCCTAAACCTAGAGAGTGTTACAGAATTATTTGATGTTTACCTCCCCTCCTCTTCCCTGTTCTGTGCTAGACACTGTCATTCAGCAAGAGTTTATGTATCTTTAAAAAACCTGTACCAACCAGTAGTTAGTTTACCTCAGTTCTGTTACTTCTGTCTTTTTACCTGGTCTGGTAATTCACCATTATTTTTTCTATTCCTATCAACCACCCACCATCCCCCTCTCTGCTGTCCTCAGTGTCAACTAAACAGCATTCAGGCAAGTGAAGCTGGGCAAAACAAATCAGGGTGTACTGACCAGGGTAATTCTCATTTTAGTCCCCACTTCATCATTTGAAATTATGTAGGATGGAAAAACTCCACTCTGAATCAGTGAGACAGTAGATATAAAGCATCCCACACCCCAGTCTGTCATGCTGTGGCTACCCCCCCTAAGGGACACAAATGTGCACACCTCTCCCCAGTGCAAACCCATGTTCACTTCTCCAAAGCAGAATGAAAAATGTAGAGCTTCATTTTGCTCCAGCAAGACTGTCTGAAATGATGGAAGTACCTGAGGGCTGTTAAAATGTTTCCAGACATAGAATACTCTTATTCCTTTGTTAACACATTTAATTCCTCTTTGTTATTCCACATTGGATGTGGCAGTAAGAAAAGGTTAGAGATAGGGAAGCCAGTTGCACAAGGAATGCATCCACTGCTGTCTCTCCTCAGTACCAGGCTGCAGCTCTGCTGTGGAGGCAGGCAGCTCTTTCACCCTCACTTAGATAAAGGCAGTCACCAGCATGGCACTTCCCCAGCACACTCACTGACAGAGATCCTGCAGCTGTTTCCAGTCCAGAAGTAGCTCTGACAGGGCCTACAGACAGCCCTGGTGTCTGGAGGAAAACAGATCATTGCTGTTGCAGTCCATGCTCAGTGCACACACAAAGCATATGTGTTCTGACAGCCACTCCTGACAGGAGCTTGGCTCTCTCACTGGAGCTGTCGGCGCTCATTGTTTTAGTCTGGAGTCCTCCAGTTCAGCCCTGGAGTGTGAGCCAAAACCATGGCTGCTACACAGAGATTGTGGGAATACCAGCAGGCAGGCAATGGTCTGAAGAGTTAATGCTTTGCTCAGAGATGTCCAGGGAAGGCAGAGTGATTGGACCTCTCCAATAGAGACCACAGTGTAATATTTAAAGGAAAATATTATAATTTTATCCTTGTCACCTGCAAAGGAGTAACACTGACAAAAAAAGTGGTGACACCTCTGACACAGCAGTGTCCTAGCTGATACACAATTTTGCTGTGTTACAAGCTCCAACTTCTCTTTTTCATTACAGCCTTCAGTTTTATAGTGTAACTGCAGAGGTCCTGTTCAGATAGGCCATTCTGAGCTTAAGTAAGACATTTGTCTTCTACAACAGGATAGGAGTAATGAATATTATTTTAGTTATGGATTAAGTGTGCTAATAAAACACTTCATCTAATCCTGTTTTCTAAGCAGCATGGCTACTTACAATGTCAAAATGAACTGTGTCATGAGAGTGGTTTCATACAGCACCAGGCTCCTCCTGGCTTGATGCAAATGTCACAGATGTTGTGGTTAACATCCACCACTGATGATCTGATTAAGCCTGCACTGAGTGGTACTGGAACACACTATGAATTAATTACCATCAGAGGGGTGAAGGGTTGAAGGTGTTTAGAATCTAAATTTGTCATGTTTATACAAATAAATCAGAGATCAGCAAATACACCAAAATACCTTAGTGCTTAAAATTGATTTGCTTCTGGAGAATAGAAATTAAATTCTGGATGCAAACCAGTGAGCTCTAACAGACATAAAACAGATTTGCATTGCAAGAAAGGCAACTTCTGCTTTCCCATTTCAGTTATTGCCATAAATTCATTAACAACTCCTTGAATACAATCCTTAACTCCTATTGAGTAGTACCATGGGATACAGGAGCAAAGATTTTATTGGTTGGTGTTACTGGGTACAACTGGGGAGCAGTGTTCAAGTCTGCACAGCTGTCCTTTGTATGACTGTCCCCAAAAGACATGGGTCACACTGTGATCCCTGTAACTTTATTGTGCCACTCCAATCATTCCTGTCACAGAGAAATGGTGGGAAATTGTTCATCCTAAAGCATGTGGACAGTAAGATAAATAAATTGTAATGACTTACATGATACCAGTTGACACTGAGATTACAGGGTAAAAGCTTCTGCCAGGCTGGTTTTCTTGAGTTTCAGCCAGAAATGAGGAGTTAAAGCCACTCTCAGGCCTTCAGGAAGGCCATTGAGTGTGAGGATGTAACTTAGCCCTAGGCACTGAAAATCTTCCTATCAGAAGCAAAGAACTGAACCCAATATTTCTAACAGAAGTGCATTGAAGTGCACTATGCTTTTATAGCAAATCGATTTCATCACATCAAACTCAGAACTAAAAATGAAGGTTTTCTGCACCATGGTCTTGAATACTCTAGATCAGGGAGAAGACCCACAAAGATACCAGTCTCTACATAGAATAAAACACAGGAATTAAACTAGTCAGGGCACCTGAGGAGGCTTCTAACACTATTTCATCAGTTGCTATAAAATTCATTCATTTTCCATCACATTGCCTCTTCAGCAGATGAGGTGTCCTGGTTGCAGAGGAGGATGGTGCAGTTCAGCACCAGGTCAGTGTGGCCAAGTTGTTTATTCTGCACCACCCACATCATTGCAGGACACGTGCTTTGGGAAGGGAACATGGGAAGTCATGTCCCCTCACTCACTCCAGCAGAAGAACTGCTGCCATCAACTGCCATTGTAGGACTCCAAAATTTCAGAAGGCAGAAGTACAAAAAAACTTTATTCTCTAATTTCACTCCGTTTTTATAAGGTGTTCTGATACAGACTTAATATNCAAAAAACTTTATTCTCTAATTTCACTCTGTTTTTATAAGGTGTTCTGATACAGAACTTGACATGATTGGTGAATAGGAACAACACCTCTCTAATCCTATTGGTTCAACCAGAGAAATAGCAAAACACCACCTGGAGAAAGATTGTTTTGAGAAAGAAAGTTGTTTGCCAAGATTGTTTTGAGAAGAAGCTTTCTGGAGAATTTTTCCCTTGGGAACAAGTTAACAGCCTAAAATCTCTCAGACCCAGAAATATCAGGCCCACAATCAAGCCCTGCAGAGCTGGTCCCTCTGTCACCCACTGATTCCCCCTCCACCTGTTGTCTCTGTGGTGTGACCTCTGTGAGGTTCTGGAAGGGACAGCAGCAAAAGGTGTGCTCAGCTCAGCTGTGGGGCTGAATCTACAACTCCAGAGGGGGAGTTGCCAGCAGGGATGGACCAGTGCTAGGGCCGACCCCACTCAGCTGAGCTCATTGAGCCAAGAGGAAAGAAGCTCTGCCAAACCCAGGCAAACCAAGCTGAGGGAAGTGCAGCTGAGTGGTAGGAAGGGGGTGGCAGCAACCTCCAGGATCAACCTACAGCACAATGAAGTGGTGGAAACATCAAGACAGGCACCTGTGCAGAGCCTCACCTGCAAGCCCCCCCCTCTGATGACCCAGCTTCCAAGGCCTTTGTCCTTCTATTTTTTGGGGGGGTTAGGGCTGGGGTTGTGGGAAACATTAGCTGTGGGAGCTCCCCCACCATATTGCCTTTGTTTCCCAGTGATCATGTGGCACAGAGGCAGAAATGGTCCCCACATTGCCTTTGTCAGAGGAAACTATATAGGTGTGATCTAAGGGAAGCTTCTGTCATCTGGTATTTGTTGCCAGTGGTGAAGAACTTTTTAAGGGTAAAACATCTGCTCTTTCCATATATTTTTGCAGTTAATATTTGCTGTTATGATTGTGCTGTTAATTACTGTCTTATTCCATTACTTTGAGCTTTTAGTCAATTGTTACCTCAACCCACAGGGTCTCCTTTATTTTCTCTCTCTTGTGGAAGGGGCAGGGAGAAGGAGAGTGGCTTATTTGTAGTTTAATTTCCTGCAGGTGTTAAAATTAGCACATAAGGGAACTGCTGCACTCTGAGATACAAGAGAACCCCCAAAACCCATTCAGATGCCAATTGTTTTTAAAGCTCTGATTCTGGGCAGTCTGGGACTGGTTTAGCTCAGCTTTGATGCTGGAAGTGCAGAAGTTGTTCTGCACTATGCACTGCAGCACTGCCTGGAAACTCCAGAGCAGCATCTGGGGTCAGGGCAGGCACGTGCAGATTGCAGCAGGATGCAGCACACAAACTGTGCTCCATGCCCTGGGCAGGTATCACCAGGAACAGTTCTACACTGGCCAGGCACAGCATGCTTGTGGAGAATATAGAGAGACTTCTTTAGGCAAAGGTTTTTAAGGTACTTGTAGACCCCACCTTCCATTCTCAGAGCAAAGAGAACCAGCTGCAGATAAGTAACAGTAAGAAATTATTTACTGTTCCCATTTTATATTTGGTCTCATTTAACAGCAAATATACAAACACAGCAGGACCATGAACTCAAGCACCATCCCTCCCATGGGCAACTTCATTTCATACCCAACTTTTTGTAACCAACCAACCCACTGACCTCATCTAAACACACAGGAGAAGCCAGCATGAGAGCTACAGTCTCAGTGCAGTCTTCTAGCCCTTCACTGAGGCTATCAGTCTGCTAGAAGAGGACAGAGCCTGCAGAAAAATAAATTACATTCCAAAAGGAGAAAAATAAATACAACACAGTCTGAATCCTTGCAGAGCCAGCATGATTTTGCTTCAGTCAGAGCTTAAAAGCCTCACCTCAAAAGCTATTTTCATCTTCCAGAAAATACATTTTAAAAAACTCAACAAACTAATAAAGCCTTCATAGCACTGTCCATCCCTTCATTCCACAACCCCCCACAGAGATTTAAACCCTCATGGTACTTTCCAGGCAGCTCTCTGTCAGTCCTTCCACTGGGGTGATAATCCCAGCAGCAGCCAAGCTGGGTAAAGCTGTCCTGGACATAAACTGCAAACTGCCACTGCAGTAAAAGAACACTGAGGGGGTGTCTGCCTGTCACTATATAAATGCCTCCCAGTTTTGACTCCTGTAGCAAGCACATCTGCTTCACATGAAGATCCCATCCCTGACCCCACTTGCATTACTCTTGGTCACACAGGTGGCATCCACAAACTAAAGCTCAGCAACTTCAACTTCTGATCTATCTTCAAATCAGATAGATAAAACAGCAGAATTTCACTTAAGCTTTCCTTCTAGCTGGAGCTGTCTGAGGAGTAAAGTACAGCATTCATCTGTCGAGTCCAGACCTGCTTTCAAACACATTTTCCTTCACACTTCAGTCCATACAGCCATGGCTAATAACACTCATACATCAGCAATTTTCACCCTGTGGCTCACACTCCTCTGGGGGCAGGGAGGGAGACCACAAACTATTTGAGAGATATCCACAAAGAGCATATGGGAAAACCAGGTTTCTGCACACCTTACAGCAAACCGCTTTATGGGCCCATAAAAATCACACAAAAGTCCCTTGTAATTTGGAGGGGAGGCTCCAAGAGCCACTACTGTCCACTGTGATATTCCAAAGATAGAGAAATCTCTGATTTAAGACCTCAAAACCCCACATTATTTTACCAGCTTTGCACCTTCAGCATAGCAATAGACAGGACTTGTCACTGATGTGTGCCTCAGTCTCTCTACCTGTAAAATAAGGGGGAAATAATTGAATTATTTTAAAGACCTAAGATTAAATAAATGTTATTTAAAAGGTATGTGTTGCTACTGTTTTGCCTTTAAAGTTCACCTCTGTAAATCTCCTCAGTTCATCAGATAGTTGCCTTGAATTCCTGAGTCTCCTGTAATCAAACCCTGGAATTCAGCACTGGAAGTCACACATCTATCTGGAACTACCCTGTTAGTGGAGCTGGTTCAGTGTTTACACATTGGGGCAGAACACTACAGCATAGTGTAAATATTAATGTAGTTGGTGGCAGTTACATGTTCTGTGTTTGCAAACAATTGACACACAAATAGCAGAAAACAGGATCACATAAAAACAGAGCAGGAACAGAATGCAAAAAGCAGTGGTCAGCAGGGAAACCATGCCAGCATGATGACACCATTAATGCAAAGCTTCTCAAGCAGATTTGTCCTGTCAACACAGGAACAGAAAAAGATGATTGCATATAATCTCTATGTCAGCAGAAATACTTCAGTTGCTCCCAGCTGTTGGGCAGAATTTAGCAATGATATAAACCTTGCATACCTTTAAGGATGCTTTGCTAGTTCAGACCTCGAAGGAGGTAGTTTCTTCAAGTAAATTTGCTAATTTATTTTTAAGCACCTGTAAGATCTTGTTGAAGAACTAACAAGCCATTGTGCTAGCTGTTATCCAAACACAGATTTTTTTTAACATTACTCCTGTTCCAGCAAGCATACAATCACTGCTTTAATAATAATATGTATATTTGAGATCTCATACACAATTCTTACATGTTACATGACCTGGCTTTTACATGGCTTTGCTTTAAAAGCTTTTTCTGTATTTCTACTGCTTCCTGGAAGAATCCCACAGAAGACCTTTTATAAATGCTTGTCTCTTTTAAAAATGCATGACTTCATTAGAAGAAGTCTTTATTCTGGTCTGTAGAAACATGACCCAAAATCAGTTAAAAATCAGTGGGAGCTTCCCATTGGGCAGTCTGGGCCTTGAAAAGCCCTTACAAGTCATCTAACCTTCATTATGCTACACACTAATTTGTCCAACAAATGAATCCTCCTGGCACTCTTTATCTCTTGTAGTGTGTTTCTTCAATTTCTACCTTCCTGGAAGCTTCTCTTGCTTTTAAATATAAAGGTAAAAATCTGGTTTGACCTCATTCTCCCCAGAACTCAAGGAAACTGGATAGGCCATCAGCACCAATCATGACTATGTCCTTCCCCTACCCATTGCCTTTGCTGCTTCCCACAATGCAAGCAGCTCTTGCTCAAACACAGGAGGTTTCAGAGCAGGAAACCTCTCAGGGTAAACGGGACACAGGTCACAAGTTGCCTCAGCTATGAAGAGCCCAACTCCCAGGTGTGTCACACACCGGGCAGAGCCCATCTACCCAAGCTCCTGTTCACACAGACAATCCCAGCAGGATTCCTGCACACTAAAAATCTGCATCCTGAGCAAAACTTTTAAAGGAGTGAGACTACCATTCTCATCTTAAACATTTAGGTTAGCTTTGGCATGCTGATCAAGAGCTACAGTGGTATAGTGCCCCAGCTTTCGAAATGCTACAGCGCAGCTCTGCCACGCCTCCCACAGCTGTGAAAAGGGCTACAAAGCTGTTCTAACTACTCTCTGGAGGGAAACAAATAGGAAAAAAATTACTACTTGAAAAACAGCAAGCCTGTTAAAATGCTTTCAGGGAATGTTTACACCTAAGTCTCGCCTTTGTTCTTATCCCGAAGCAGAAATAGTACTTAAAGTTTCAAACACTTTATTCAGTATAGAAACTTGAAGCCAACTTATTTCAAATGCATATTAGTCTGAAGGGCTTCACCTGGCCATAGCATTGTGAGACCTACTGCGTTATGCAAAACCCCTTCTAGCTTTGGGCCACAGGGGTTAGTGCCCAGGGAGCATGCTGTTAAACTCCAAACTGCTTCCCCAAAAGTGATGTAGCTACATTCAGATGTAGCTACACCTATAGGTTATCAGAGTCAGAGCATTTGAAGTATAAGGCATTAATGTCACACCATTCTGACCATGGTGTTCCCTCTGCCTGAACCTGAACCTCAGAAAGCTACATTGATTAACATCAGGAGTTGACCTGCAAGTCTATTGCCATTCCCCTCAAATTACCATCTTCTGAAGAATTCTTTATTGTATACTTTACCAACAAACACAAACACCAAGTAAGATATGGCTGTATCCATCAGATAGCTAGTCTTCCTGCCATTAATGCCTTAAGGATTAAATAATAATGGTAACTTGTGGGTCAAGTAACTGCTGAAACTGCTTAGAACTACATATAAATCTTAAATTAAAAAAAATTTAAAAAGCCAAAACCAAAATCAAATCAAAGTCTACAGCGTTATCTTTTTGATTCTGGATAAAGGGAAGAGAACCAATAAAGAAGAAGCTTTATTTGCATTTTACTCATTTTGATAGTTTCCACTTCATGGTAAATCAATTTGTTCTGCTCCCATGAAGGTTAGCCCTTTCACCTGGCAAGCAAACTCTTATCTGATTGTCCTGTACTGCCATCTCTCTCTGAAGCACTGTTCCTCCAGGATGTCTTGGGGATTCTTGGGCTGCAAGTATCTCACACAAGATGTTTGGTTTAGGTTTGTTTGATGGTTTCTTTTAATATCTCTTAGAAGGATTAAGGCTGAATGTTTCACACACAGTGCTAATATTAAGTGCACCTTTAAAACTCCAAGGAGTTAAACCTGGACAGTCACACATTCTGATTCAGCAAGCTTTCACCACAGGTTGGTAGGAAGACAGAGACAGGAATGGATATCTGTGTTAGCAGCAAACCAACACGAGTTCTACACAGCAATTAGCAGGATCAGCAACACAATACTCCAAGGGACATTTTACAGGATGCCAACAGAAATCTTGAACAGGATTTTAAAAAACACAGAAACTGAAAAATACTTCTAAATATCACATTGTTCTATTCTAAGAGGGAGAAAAGGCAATAAAGTGAGGCTGTTTCACTTTTTAATTACAGCTCAAAGGTCACAAAATAAATACTCTGGTAACGAGGACCATATCCAGCACTCCTGCAACATGGATGATCTTACAAAATACTTTTTTTCTATGCATCTGCTGATTTTGCTAGTGGAAGAGGTGGGGTTTTTCTTATAAGTTTCTCCATTGCTTCCCATTATCTTGCTGTATAGCAGATGCTATTTCAATTATAGATACAAGAACGTACTGCTTCATTAAGCAGAAAAATGTTTGATCAGGGAAAAGACTTAAAGAGAACTAAATCAATTCCAACCAGGAGAGCCTAATAGAACACTGGAAATTTGTCAGACACAGGCAAGGTGAGCCTTATGAATGATAGGAAATACGAGTGCTAATGTCTTCACAAAAGATTCGATCTGAAACAAATGGGTGGGAGGGTCCTCATTAATGTGTTAGAAAGAGGTGTTAACGTCTTAGAAATGGGTCTTAGTGTGTCTATGAACATCAGGCTGTGCAAGTTTGTTACAGTTTCACCCAGACAGTTTGAACTTCTGAATTTTAGGGAATAAGAGAAATGGGTCAGCACAAGTCTATTGCAGAACCCAGACAGTGTGGACTGATTATGGATCCACAAAACTCAGAGAGCCTGTGAAGCAGAACAAAGACCCCACAACCAAAGGTTATGAAGTGCTTGACTCGGAGCCCGGGAGCACGGGGATAGCTCTGCCAAGTGCACCCCGAACAGAGCAGGCGCTCTGTTCAAATAACACTTAAACTCGTACATATTTATCAAAGTTTCAACATCACCTATACATATTCAGAACCTATCCCCCCTACTCTCACTCCATGTTAATCAGCTTTTGTCAGTCTGTGCTTGTGCGTTACCTCCTGGGCAGGGGTCGCTGGGTGAAGTAAAACAGTCTTCTTCAAGTGTCCACTGGATGAACCCGGTCTTTGTGCAGGCTCTCTTGGTCTCTCACTGTTTTCTAAGGCTCCTGGGCTTAGTCTAAACTACAAATCCAGTTTTTTCCAATTTTTTGAGCACTGGTTTCTACTCATTAGTCTTAAATAAATGGGCAAGGTCCTGTTTTTGTATGGCAAAGGACTGTCTGTTTTTAATACACTTGATTACACAGCAAATTATAATCTGTTTAAATTTAGTTATAAATTCCCTATATCAGCCTGAATTTAATGGGGAAATGACGACACATGTTCAAGGGGGAAAATGAAGTAGGCATTTCAGAAAGGCTCTGCCTTCTTAATACCTCAGCCAATGTGGAAAGAAGAGGGTGATGTGCAGTAGGAAATTTAGGATAGAGGAGGCTGCATCTTCCAAAACCAACAGAGAGACCCCACGGTGGTATGGCTTAGTGGACTCTCTCCCTTCATTCAAATAAAGTTGCAGGACTCCTCTGTCTCCTCTGTGGACTGGCTTTTCTCAGCATGATTTTCCACACATAGGGGATTGCAACATGCTGCAAAATTCAGCAATGCTAACTCTTGCAGTGTGACAAAGAAGTAGATGTATTTGGGATTTATTTTCCAAACTTCTTTTTTGAAGTTCCACTACCCTGATAAAGGTAATTGATTTTTTTCCCCACTGTGTGTATTTTAAACAACCACTCTCATTTACTTCAGGTTGAAACCTCCCTTACTTTGGCTGGCAGAACAGCTTGCAAGGAAGTCTCTTAAAAACAGATCAAAATAGAGGCTTCACAGAGTGACTCCAGAACCAAATGCTCTGAAGGAGCAGATGGAAATGGAACATCCCTGACAATGAACCCCCAGGCCCAGCCCTCAGCACGCATCTTCCAAGGCTGCCAGCTGACCTTAGGCACCAGCACTTCTGGCACATTCTAAGCACACTGGCCTGTCAGAGTTCTCTCTTCTGAGATTAACCCCGGCAGTGTAAAATCTTTCTTCTCACCTGCCCATGCTTGAAAGAAGGAATCGGAGAATGTCTGGGTTGCGGACTGCAGATGTTTATTTTACACATCTTATCTCTCAGTTCTTTCTGTCCAGCGTGAAGTTCACAAGCAGCTGGAAAAATGATTTCTCCCCCCGCTCACACAGTGGCTGGGCTTTTATAATCTCTATTATGTTAATATTGTTTTTCTCTTAACACCAATAACTAAAACCCATGTCATGCAGTGAAATTTTACCTTTACCAATCCTAAAAACCTACAGCCCTTTGCAAAAAAGGAAGAGGAAGAGAAGGACAGGAAAATGTGACTTTATCACATTGATCTGCCTCCATATTTGCCCAATATTAAGAATACAGAGAAATCTAAAATTAGTATCTACACACCCAGTGATATAATAAAATCACACAAATCAAACCCTTGTGACCTCCAAATCCTCAGACAACCCTGACAGTGCTTTTTCCATGGCCTGAGACCAAAAACCATCACTGTTGGAGGCACAGGCCAGGGAGGACTTACCCCCCTGTCCAGGCTCCTGCCCATCAGGGGAACCAGAGAGATACTCTGGTCTGCCACACTGGCCTGTCCAAAAGGTTTGCTGACTTTAGAAACACTAGCATGTAAAATACGATGAAGACAGAAACACTCAGCCCCCAGGCACACACCGCCCTGGGGTCAGGACTCCCTCAGGAGCCCTTTTAGTGAGAGGCCTGAGCCCATCTCACACCCCAGTGACCTGCGCTCCCAGCACCCACATTCGTGAGGTAATTCAGTGAGAAACCACAGCAAACACCTGTTCTCTGTCACATAAGCACCTCAGCAGGGCTCTGGGCACTGCAAGCCCTGCTCGGGCAGTGTGGGGCCAGGCCGGGCCCGGAATGGCGGCTCTGGGCTGGGGCCCTCAGCCTCATTGCTCGGCCTCATGCCTGGGGCAGGGCTGACCTCCCCTGAGGGACACACCTCCTCCTGCACCAGCAATCAAATCCTGACACTGTGCTTGGCACTGCCAGAAAGCTCCTGAACCAGGTGGGTTGTGTTTTCTGTGTGTAGTGGGGGTACAGCAGATGGAACGGCAGAACTTCTCTGCTTCAGCAGGTGAGCCAGCTGTCAGTACTGTCAGGAAAATACACAAACACCAGAGGTTTATGTCCAAAAAGGAGACAGAGGAGTCCTTCAGCATCATTCAAATAAAGGGAGAGAGGCCACCAGGGCACACACCCAGAGACTCCTCCCAGAGAAGGATCATCACTCTTTTAACCAGAAAACATGGAACATGGTCCAGGCTCTGCAAATACCTTCTGCAGTCTGAAGGGAGGTAGCTATCATAGACACATCTCTGAGGTGTTTGTGGCATTACTAGTTAAGAATTCTGTCTGGTTTGCCTCAGTTTACTGTCAAATACACTACAGCAATCACTCTGTGTATCTTAAGATGCAAGTGTCTTGTGCCATCCTGAGGCAAAGCTGCAAGTCCTGTGACAAGCAGTCCCCTGCAGGCCGAGGCAGTGAAGCAGAAACAAGGAGACTGTTCCCAGTATGAGTGGAGTGAGTGAAGTCTGGACATTTTACAAGTTCCTCTGTTTGCCCTTCAGCTTGTGTGGTCTGCCCAGTGTGTCCAGCTCTGTCAGAGTGTGGGAGCTGTGCATGGCAGGGCTCTGCACATTTATCCCTCAGACCAGGGCAGTGCAGTAGTGGAGCTGCATGCACAGCACTGCCTAACGAGGCTGCTCCTGCTGGGATGGAGCCAGGCACTCAGAAGGGAGTGTGTTTGGTGACAGAGAGCACATCTGGCTGCCACATAGCCCTGCACTCCAGAGCTCTAATTCTGTCCTGATTGACTCCCCACCTGGGTCATGGTTGTAACTCTTCCAGATGTGCCACTGATTGGTAAATATAATTCCTTTATCAGTGACTAAATTTAGACAGAACTTGGTCTTCTGTATATGCCTGTAGATTTAATTTAACTTTAGTGACACATTTGGATTTAGGAGGCCAATTATAAGCACTTGGTCTGTGCCTACACCTGTACCATCAGTGTTTCTTGATCAGAATACACAGCTCTTGGAATGAGGCTGCCCAAGTCCCGTGATTTATCTAAATTAGTGGTTTTTTCTTAAAACATTTGGTTTCTTGGATAGAAGAGTTGATATATATGTGAATATGTATATGAATGTTTCTATAAAGAAAAATTAAAACAATAAGCTTTTGACCACCTTCATGCTCTTTCCCAATGTTGAATGTCAGGATTGTAGAGTGCTGCAGCAAGAACAGAACCAGAGTCTGGAACTTTACCTCTTTTGGAGACAGGTTTTTTTGGAAGGTTTTCTAGTATCTGTTCTTGTTTTTAGGAGTGATACTATCCATTTTAGACTTTCTTGTGCATATAAGAGTACAGCATAAACCATACTTTAAAGAAAACAGTCACAGGTTGATAGCTCTTGCAAGCATTTGTAAAATCCCTTTTTCCACCTTTAGATGGCTCACATAGGTATGGATTAATTAATTTTTAATTAATTACATATTTAATCTGTGTCATCATTAATTCTAATTTTATTTTCATGATAACTTAAATGGTTTCTTCTTTTTTTTTTGGATGCTTCTCCAAGACAAAAAAGGACATGTATTTAGCACATATTATAGAAACTACAATTAAAGTAGCACCTCTACTTTTTACTATACTATGGCTGATTTCTGTGTACTTCCTTAATCAATTTATCCTATTTATTATCAACAAGCTTTTGTTGCATTTTGCTCTTAATGTATGAATTCACAGCTTCCATCCCACCAATTCCAGGCCAGGAATTGAGGTGAAAATGTGATGGACTTTTTCTAGGACAAGGAGAGTACTTTCAGCTAGGTGCAGAAAATGCAGTGGCTGTTAAATTTAGCAAAAATATTTTGGTAAATGTATTCTGCTTGCTTATATGTTTTCATATTGTATTTTGATAGAATTCCTGATTGTTTCCCATTGGTACCCACAGGGTGCATTGTGCAGTAGCTTTACAGTCAGGTAGCTTGCAGGCTCACTGCTCTTCTGTGTGTCCTGAATGTAAAAGAGATTTCATGGAACTGATCTAGTAAACATGAGCCAAAGGAATGAGAATAAACCTTGCTGTCATATAATTCTGAGTTTCTATTTAGATGATGACAATGATTAACTTTCTTACTCCTTTACTGCCTATAAAATTGGTATTTTCATTTATACCTTTCTAGCAAAAGGTTTGATTTGCTTAATTACTACACTGAACATGACAGCTGCTAATATGGGTGTTGAATCATTAATTCTCTAATTGTAGCTTTCTTTAGAATTTCATAGGGATCTCAAATTTGATAAATCACCTTTTTATTTCTTTTGGGGAATATTCCAGTGAGTCTGCAGTATTTGGTTTCTGTTTCTTGTTTTGTTTGCTTTTGTAAAATGTCATCAATTTACAAGTGTTTTGTAACTAATGTCTCCACTGTCATTTCCTTATGCTGAACAGACTCATTCCTCAAATACCAGACTCATTAAGCTCATGAGGTAGTTTAAAATACAGTTAGCTACTTTGAAAGTAATAAACATACACTGAAAGATTCAGAGCTTTTTCATTTACCTATTCACTTTTCTCAGCAGCACTTTGCTCCCTTTGCTGGTTTTTCTCCTTTACCCCTCTTTCTGAAGCTGTGCAGAGAGGCAGACAATGCTGAGAGAGGCTTTATCAACTGATGAGTACCTAATGCACCAAAGATCTTTCTCCTCAGTGCATGAAGTTGTAAGGATAAGTTATAGATAAGGGCTCAGATGACTGTCCAAAATTATGAAGACAGTGGGTCTAAATTTTCTTTCTGCTACTTGGAATTCAGTTGTTTTAGCTGCCCTGAACCTCACTGGAGCTAACTGTGTGTGAGTAGTGTGATGCAGAAGAGAATCTGGTCTACACAAATGCAGAAGAAATCTAAATAGTGCTTAGTTAAATGATAGCTGTGGGCTTTCCCAATAAGTGTTTGTAATATGGGTAGTACTACTCATTTTAACTGAGGTAATTAGAAATCTACTCTATCTTGTTCATTTGCAGGATCATAATTCTGGTCATAGTGACTAGAAACTCTTTCTGTGGATGCTGTGCTGAGCTTATTTCAGCTGCCACCATTTCAACTTCTGCCTTGGCTTCTCCCCACCCCAATGTGATTCCTCCACATGTGCTTCACTTGAAAATTTTGTAACAATCTATCCTCTGACATAAGCCATTGTACATTTTTAAGAGTAGACATATTTGTGGGTTCCAGAAAGGATGGATACTTCTATCTTTGAGATTAACATCTCCTTAAGAAATAGGACTCTTTCCAGCAGATACCTGTTGTGATAGGCCACAGTTGTGTTTCTTCAAAGACAGAAGATGCTAAAGGGGCTCCTGCTCTCCTCTGACCTGCTTGTTTCCTGCTAATGGTTAATAGTTTTACAGATCTAAGAACTGCTTCATAGTACAAAAGTTAATCAGGGAAGTAATTTAAAAATGTAATTTCTAGCTTCCTCATTCATCTTAATGAAAATTGCAGGCCATCCCAATATTTACTTGTTAGTAAAAATTGTGTGCTTTTTTTTGCAAAATGACAGTTAAGTATGCTTATGGTTATCTCTGTATTTGTATTACTTATTACTTATTGTATCATCCTAAAATAATATAGACAAATATACCTAATAAAAACTGATCTGGGAAGAATTTTATTGGTCCCACTCATACTCTTCAAATGAATGTTTGGACTCAAATGAGTGAGCTAGCTGTCATGGATGCTGTTTTGATCTGATCATTTAAATCTTAGGCAGCAGTGAACTGCACTACTTTTTGTGGGTCAAACTGACCACCAAATTCTGTCATTTTTAATGGACAAAAAAAACACCATACATAGAGAAAGTGCCTACTCTTTGTAATGCATTTTTTGCCTGGGAATGATGTGTTTTCAAGTACCTTGGGTAATGAAGGTGACAGGTTGCTTCCAACCAAGGCATTTGGTAGGGGCTCATCTGCTCAGGCAGTGCAGGAGGTGGTTTATTTTCAGCACAGAGAACTAGAAAGGGAGATTGACTGGATGCACTGCAGCAGGGATCTTTGTTTCCTGCACTGAGCAAAGATAAGTGTCTTGGCCTGTGCTGTGCCCAAATAAACTGACAAGCCTGATGAATGGAAAAGCCTCCATCTCAGAGTCACAGAAGCACAGAGGTGGATCTGGCATATGTTTTGTTGTGGATGCCCCAGAAGTATCAGCTGTGGGCTAAGAGTGGCTGAACAGGAGGCTCACCCTTCAGAGTGCAGCTTTCTGACTGAGTGCCAGTGCTGGAGCCATGGCTCTGTCAGTCAGCTGGGCTCTCACTCCTTGGAAAGGGGATGTCAGTGGTGCCAAGCATTTGTGATGCTGTGAGTCTGTTTCTACTTTTTGAGGAGGAATGCTGCACATGTCTGGCTTTGGCCCTGTTCTCATGCAAAGAATTAAACAACAGTGATTCTCCTCAAAGTAACTACTTTCCAAAAAAGCAGCCTGGCTTAGTGTTGGTGTTACTGCCAGCATTTGTGTTCTCAGGAGCATCTCTGGCTACTGCTTGTGCAGAAGCAATAGTTTCGTGGACAGATATGAATGGGGGAGGAATTTGGATTTGCAAATGCATTTCCCAACTTCCTCCACAGGATGGTCCAAGAAGCAGGAGGAGAGACAAGCTTGTAATGAAGAATCAGAGTTATGGCTGGTCATCAAAGATACCTGTAACACCCCATGGTTAAATACCTCAGTGTGTGTAGTTATAGCACTGCCCACATTAATTACTCTTTTTTCAGACAGAGAAGGGGAAGGAAATACAACAGTAATTCCTGGGCTTTACTGTATGTTTGGGGATGTAACCTGGTGTAACTCAAGAATTTTTTAAACCTGAAAGCTAAGGCAGATGGGGAACGTTGGCCAATTTAATGCCACCATTAAAAATAAGAAATTAATAGCTGTATTGAATTCCTTCATAACTTTCATTTCAGGGCCAGTGTCTGGTAAAGCAGCCAAGGCTTAGAAAGAACACCTGAAAGAAGGAGTTTCATGTGAGTTTTGCAATGCCTGCAGAAGAGAGGTAAGATGACAGACTGTGCTCACTTGGCTCTGAGGCTCACATCATTCTTAAGGAGAACTGTATTCATGAAAATGGGATATTACATCCAGGTAATGTGTTGTATAGAGCATCCTGCCTGCCTCTTTCTTAAGTCTTATCTTCCAAACATGTGAGATATCCTTGAAAATATTTAGTCACCTCAGTGTTCCCTTTATGGCCTTACATTTTCTTATCTTGAGTTTGTTGTATTCCACTTAAATATTTCCCTGTTAACCACTCAATGAAATGTAGACTGCATTGTCCCATGTCACCTCTTTTGCCCAGCTTTCTGTCTGTTGCTCCTGCACTGTTACTCCAAGCAATTATGATTGTGTGAGGCATTACTCAAAGTGTGGAAGTGGGAGGATTAAGCTGGGATTTGGAATTCTGCTCAGTGTTTCTGGCTGTGCTGCTGGCTGACTTCAGTGTAATCATTTCACTGCTAAGAATACTGAAGCAAGGGTATGAACCTCTCTGCACACTCTGTAAGGGAGGTGATTATTTTGCTGTGGTTCAGCTTTGTCCTAACAAACTGGAGAAGACTGTAAGTCTTTTGGACAGATTAGAACTTGCAGGTGGGAGAAGTCAAGCTGTTCTCTGAGGAGAGAGAAGGTTTTATTGACCCTCTTCATTTCAGCTGCATTTGGCAAGAGACACTGGCTGATAACACAGGTGCCCAAGAGCAGGCCTCTCCCTAAATGAGGACCTTCCCCTCAGAGAGATTGTCTTCATCCAGTAAATTAAATCCCACCCAGGGTAAGGGGGTGAATGGCCTCCTTTTGTTGATAACAATAACTTGTATTTATTATATTTAATTGCAATGTGCTGTTCTAGAGAAATAGTATGTCTTCAAAGAAATTGGGGAAAGTGAGTAGTTTGTTCTGCCAATAGGTCAGGTGTTTTTTCTCCATTCCTCCTTGTGATCAGTTCTATGTGTTCTATATGCATGCACATTAATCATTGTAGGCAGTCTTTAATTACAGGCAAATTGTCCTTACTGCATCCCAAAAGAATGTCTTCTCAAGTGTGTGCTAGCATAAAATAAAAATTATATGGGCAAAATTTTAAAGCTCTGTTAGAAGCCATCTCCACTACCTGGCAAGGTCTCACATTTTTCAAACAAGTACCCTTCAAAGAAAAGAAAAAACATATTCCTAACACTGTAAAACAAAGAAACTGAACAGCCAAATGCCTTTTTTTTCTTTATGATTGGAGGAGAGAAGAGCCAAATATGTATTCCATGTATATATATATGTGTGTGTGTGTGTGTATATTCATAAAAATAATAAATAACATTTACAATATGGAAAATAAAAATTATTTCATCATTTACTCTATTGTACTTTGGCCAGGTTCCCTTGCCAGTGACTGTGTGTCTGTACAGAGGATCTGTAAGTGGAGGTTTGCAGGATGGGGGCTCCTGGCTCTCACTGCTGTGCTTTGGTGCCCTGCAGCAGCTGCCTGGGATCACCCAAACTGCTCTCAGCCTGGTGCAGTTCTCCCAGCTATGGACAAAGATTCCTGTGCTGGGGAATGTAGGAAGTTCAGGTTGTATGTGCATGCATTCTGCATGTTTTAATTGGAAAATTACATCTGAATCACCCTGAAGGAACTGACTTGTTTGGGCTGTAGCAATGTCAACAAGCAATGTCTAGGTAATGTGTTAATTAATATGAGGCCTGCAATTTATAAATGTGTCTAGTGGTGTGTGGGTTTTGGGGAGTGTTACTTACAATGTTATGCATTCTCTATGTTCCTATTCCATGGAAATCCTTTTCCATGAGCTGATAATGATATTAAAGCTCAGAGATGGTTTTCAAAGGTTGGGATGTTTATTTCAGGTGTTTCCTGTGTAAACTGAAGGAGTGGGCCTTAACAAATGAAATGCTTGCTCTGAAAGCACAAATATTTTGCAGTCCAGGTTTCCCACAGTGCTGTGTGCAGGATGCTCTATAACACTAAAATAAACACAATGATGATTTTGAATAAACATCAAAATGTATTGCCTCTCATTTTTTACTTAAAAATTGTCATGGTTCAATATGGAAGCTTTTTTGGAAAGAAGTGGAATGAAAATGCCTTATCAGCATGTCTCAACTTTGAAATTTGGAAATAAGAAAAAGGAATGAAAAGAGGTTTTTTAAATTCGGTATTCTTTATTTTAAATGTCAGATGCTTTTTTAAAAATTACTGCTGAATCAAAACCAATTAGGAATAAAAACAAAAAGAGTTAGGGAGTAGGTTGGTAGCAAACAAAATAATTCTGTGAAATAGCTTTAAATTTAATATTATGCTTTCAGTGATATCCAAAAAAGCACTGAATTGAAGGCTAGTTATTGTCCTGTGTTTAAGCTCCATTCCATTTATGGGTGATTTGCACTTAAAATGAATCTATTCCTTTATACTTTGGATACTAATATATACTGAGAGAAATCACTGGGGAGACCTTGCTTTACCAGGTCAACAGATCCTTTTATTGTGTTTTTCTTGCACTGGGGACCTGAATATAGGCAAAGGTAAAGGATTTTGTTCATCTTCTGGTGGTATCAAACAGCATACCCTCCTGTGCATGATTCTACAGCATTCTCTTGTCCTATACCAACTTCTCAAAATAATTCTAGTTTACAAGTACAATGTGATGTTGCCTAGATTACCAAGGAGCACAGTGTATGGACATAAATGCATAAACCTCTTTTCAAAAATTAATTGTCTCTCTGCAGTTTTCCTCAACAACTGCTTGTTAAAGCATAGAGTGGCATTTGCATGTGAGGCTTTCCTCCAAGATACTCAGGCTAGTTGTTCTAGTTTAAGTTATGTGATAAAATATGTCTTTAAGGGAGTGTGTGCATGTGTGTGTGTATATGAAAATATATAAACAAAATGAAATCATGGGAGAAAGTGCTGAGCTCATGACCATGTCATGAGCAAGGAAGTAACTGTTTGTGGTGGCTGTAACATTCTCCCACTCTGCACTGCACTTGTTTTACATGTGTTCAAGAGGTAGGAGACAGAGCTCTACACCTTCTTCCCCAGCCATTGGGTCTGAATGTAGCCAAGAGACTCCACTCATCAGTGATCTTCCTTCAGTTAAAGCCACTAAAATGGTTTACCTGGCCAAACATTGTTGCTATCAAAATGCTGGGAAATAAGCAGTGACAATAACCTGCAGTGAGGTTTAGCCCCACTGACAGCTGAAATGCCAGTCTGATGCATTATAAATGCACATTTTAGAAATGTACTTAATCCTCACATAGAATATGTAGGCTCAGCTCAAGCATTGCAAATGAGCACATGTGGATTGAACCAGTGGTGTGTTTTAAGGCAAGTGGTAGGATTTAAGGGTGAGCAGTAGGAGGCTTTACAGATTTTATGTATATAATGAATTTTGCAAGAGGATAAAAGGTAGAGAGTTGATTAAGTTGTTCTCCCTGTAAGAAACACTGGCTGACTCCACTAACTGGATCTCAGATGCAGACTGATGCATCTAACTGTAAACACTGGAGACTCCAGGAAAATCTTTGTCATCTATAAATGAGAGTCAAATGCTTCCTCCAAGTCACTTGTTTAAATCATTTATTGCACCACCCAAGATATTTGAGTCAGACCTCTGACAACTTGCAACCCTACTCTGGACAGTGTTTTAGTCCCCAAAACTGCAGAGTTGTGAATGAATAGACCTCTGTCTATGACCAAACTTCTCACTGCTGTGTAATCCTGTGGAGGAATTGGGATTTCTGCTCAAACTGTTGTTTACAGCCATTGGTTCCTGCTACATTGTGTCTTTGTTCACCATCAGGAGTTCCTGATTCCTATTAATGTGAAATACTTGCCTGCTAATGTGAATCAGCTGACTTGCCAAACCCAGGGTTAAAACCATGACCATTATCACTAATGCTGGAAGAGGAAATGCTGCTAATATGATTAATTTTATAATGAACAGTCTTTTGAATAGCCTCTAACTCTGCATCTCGTCCACAACTTGGCTGTTGTAAAGGAAGTATCACAGAAGCTTGTAAATTGTTTATTCAACATTTAGCATGTATCTTACAAATTCTAGGTTAGTGTCATGTGCCCTATTGCATATTTTCAAGATAGTGCTATGTTTGTATGTGATGAATGTGTTTATTGGCTTGCTTACAAAAGAAGTCCCCCCAGATAACCTGAACATTCATCTGCTACAGGCAATGCTCAGGCCATTGCTGTCTTATGAAAATTTGCATCTAAAAAATACTAAAAATGCTTGTTATGAGTCCTATAAGAAAAATAACAGTGCATTACAATCACTACGTGAATTCTGCTCCTGTCTAAGTGAATTTGAGGTTTGAGGCTGGACTTTAGCTGTTCTTTGGCATTTGCTGGTATTGGCATAACCTTCTCCTATAGATGGTTGTAGGAAAGAGGGGAAAAAAAAGATGATCAATGATAGGAAGACACTAATGAGTGAGACTGGCAATTTAAGCAGATG
This sequence comes from Alaudala cheleensis, assembly GCA_013398995.1. Classification (NCBI taxonomy): domain Eukaryota; kingdom Metazoa; phylum Chordata; class Aves; order Passeriformes; family Alaudidae; genus Alaudala; species Alaudala cheleensis. The sequence continues at coordinate 122,552 of VWYE01025982.1, read as the reverse complement.
AGTTTGGCCTCTACAGAGAGAGTTTGCCAGGCTTAGCTCTAGAATGCATGACAACTATCAGTGCATCATCCTCAGCAGCAAGATCTTCTCCAGGTTTCAGGAAGAAGTGAATAAAAACTTTACAAAGTAAATTGTTCACAGAAATTGTTCCTCAACAGGAAGTGAGACAAGTCCTGCTCTGAATTAGGGTCTAACTTAATAAACCTTAAAGCAAGCAGCCATAATGTTGAGGAGAGAAAACATACAGCTTGCCAAGAGAAAAGTAGTGAGGAAAAACTAATCAGGAGTTATGGGGGCTGGAAATAAACTGTGGATGAACAGTGATGTTTCCCAGGCTGCTGTAGGTGTCAGGGTAGCAGATCAGTCATACAGGATTTCAGAAGAGGCATGATAGACAAATCTAAAGCATCTACTCAGAATACTGTCTGACTTGGGTTGTCTGGCTTTGCCTCAGCCTATGCAAACATATGGGTTTCCCTTACTGTCAGGACTTGCCAGTATGTTTTATCACTTGGGTAACTTCTTGTCTGGGTAGTTTGGGTTTTTTCACAATGTTTTCAGAATTTGTAAAGGATAGCCAAAGGAAACTAGATCTTGGTGTCTGCCTCAGTAGATCTACTGCTATATTAGTTAGAAATGAAGCTAATTGAAATCTATGTCAATTTAATTCTTAAGGAGGTGCCCGGTGTGACTGATTATTTTTAATGGTTCCTTTATAATCCTATGGGAAGATTTAATTTCTTAACTACATTTATAGGAAAAGGTTTTCATGTGAACACCAAGAATTTGTAGGATGTGAGTCTGTTGGGGTTTGACAGTGGCTAGAAACCAGGCACCCAAGAAAAACCATTTACTTATTTTCCTCTGCTATAGTTGAGCAGAGGAAGGGGAAAGAAGAGACCAAAGGGGCTCATTAGTTGAGGTAAGGATTGGGAAGAAACACTTTAAGGGCAAAACAGGCTCAAAATTTAAGAGGTATAAAGGAAAATTATTAACAGAATTAAAAGAGGATAATGAGAACTAAAATAAACCTTTAAAACAATTTCTCCCCCCCATCCCAGCCCTTTTTCCTTCCCACTGACATCACAGGAAGACAAAACATGGGGTTTTCAGTTAGTTTGTCACTTCTAAAAATCTTTCTTCAGTTCACTTAGAGAGAGAAGTCTCTCCTGCTGTGCTGTGGGGTCCTTCCCATGGGAGACAGTTCTCAGTGAATTTCTCCAGCGTGAGTCTAATTTTCAAGAGCAGCAGTCCCTGACCTGCTGCAATGTGAGTCCCTCTCACAGGCAAAATATTTTTCCCCAACTCTGTGGATCATTTTAGTTCATGGGGTATAGTCTTTTAAGGATGAGCTGCTCTAGTTTAGAAGCAAGTGTCTTCTTCTATCCTTGAAAGCAAGAATCTTCTCTCTCTGTTCAAGTTTCTTACTAGATTACAGGTTTTCAGCATCCACATGCTTTAGAGTATCTTTTCTCATAGGCTTGGGTACACTTTTACATTCCTCCATGCACTTCATGAATTCCAGGGAAAAAACAGTTTGTTGCTTTATTGTGCTCACCAGGGCTTGCAGAAGTATCTCAGCTCCCATGTCTGGAGTGCCTTCTCCTCCCTTCCTTCCTTTTCACTGACCTTAGTGTCACCATGTTCTTCTCCTCAGGTGTCTTCACCTTTTCCTTTTCTCTGACTTGGGAGAGAATTGGTGTCTGTAGGTTCGTTTGTTCTCAAGTTCTGTCAATGGAAAGGTTCTTACAGAGTTCCACAGCACTGAAAGGTTGATCCCATCCGGGCTCCTCAATCAGGGAATTGCTCATAGTGCCTCTCACTGCTGATCATGAGGTCCCTGACAGCCACCGGCTCAGCTCAGCTCAGTGCATCTCCTCATGTGGGGCACCAAAAGGAGACACTGCCCTTTCATTGGCAGCAGGGCTGGCTAAAAACAGCTAAGCAAATAAAGTTCATTATGAGCCATGCTGAGGTAGCAGCAGCCACGTGGCATCGCCCCAGCCATGCTGATCTCGGCCGTGCAGCTGCTCCCGGCTGTGTGGGTGCTCCCAGTGCTGGCCCCACAGCCTCAGCCACATGGCTGCTCGTGGCACTGGGATGGCCCCGTGACACTGGGATGGCCCCACAGCACTGGGATGGCCCCACAGCACTGGGATGGCCACGTGACACTGGGATGGCCCCGTGGCACTGGGATGGCCCCATGACACTGGGATGGCCCCGTGGCACTGCGATGGCCCCACAGCACTGGGATGGCCCCACAGCACTGGGATGGCCACGTGACACTGGGATGGCCCCGTGGCACTGGGATGGCCCCATGACACTGGGATGGCCCCGTGGCACTGCGATGGCCCCACAGCACTGGGATGGCCCCACAGCACTGGGATGGCCACGTGACACTGGGATGGCCCCGTGGCACTGGGATGGCCCCATGACACTGGGATGGCCCCGTGGCACTGCGATGGCCCCACAGCACTGGGATGGCCCCACAGCACTGGGATGGCCACGTGACACTGGGATGGCCCCGTGGCACTGGGATGGCCCCATGACACTGGGATGGCCCCGTGGCACTGCGATGGCCCCACAGCACTGGGATGGCCCCACAGCACTGGGATGGCCACGTGACACTGGGATGGCCCCGTGGCACTGGGATGGCCCCATGACACTGGGATGGCCCCGTGGCACTGCGATGGCCCCACAGCACTGGGATGGCCCCACAGCACGGGGATGGCCCTGTGGCACTGGGATGGCCCCATGACACTGGGATGGCCCCACGGCACTGGGATGGCCCCGTGGCAGTGGGATGGCCCCACACACTGGGATGGCCCCACAGCAGTGGGATGGTCCCACAGCAGTGGGATGGTCCCGTGGCAGTGGGGTGGCCCCATTACACTGGGATGGCCCCGTGGCAGTGGGATGGTCCCACAGCACTGGGATGGCCCCATGACACTGGGATGGCCCCACAGCACTGGGATGGCCCCGTGGCACTGGGATGGTCCTACGGCACTGGGATGGCCCCACGGCACGGGGATGGCCCCGTGGCACTGGGATGGTCCTACGGCACTGGGATGGCCCTGTGGCACTGGGATGGCCCCATGGCACGGGGATGGTCCCACAGCAGCATGGCCCCTGTGGCTGCTCTGGGAAAGGGCCCTGCAGCCCTCCCCACCCCTCAGAGAAGAGGAAGAAAGAGGAATTGCACACCTTTTTTACCTTCTTAAATAGATCATCACAGAGGTGTTGCTAACTTCTCTAATTAGGCCAGCCAATGTGTTCATCATCAGAGCCTTTAGGGCTTGCCCTGCTGGACACAGTAGAAGGTTTGAACAGCTTCTCTCTCAGAAGCACCTCTGTGGCTTCCTCTGCCTCCACTAAAAGCCAGATTGGGTTGAACTGATGCGGAGTCTTAGATCTGAAAGTTAATTTTTTTAGGCTAAAATAATTTTATTATGATAGACATCTCATAGTTAATCTTAGTGGTTGTTTCTTGAACCCACAACAGTATTTTTCTATAATTCTGAGATTGGTCTTGCTAAATACTAATCATTAAAAGACCTCTTCTGTTTTTGTTAATGCCAAACAAAATCCAGTTCTAAGCTGTACAGACTCACAGAACCACCAGTGCCCGGGAAGAAGGGCAATAGTTTTTTATCTTCTGCTCTGTACATTGCTTTTATATCTGTACAGGTGAATTGGCAAGCTTGGCAAGTGAATTTGTCATGGAAATTTTCATCTGAATTTACCTGAGGATCTTACTGATCTAGAACCACAGTAATGAGAACCAGGTGTTCCACCCAGGGGAGAAATGCTAACAAATACACAGCACCCCAATTCAGCAAACAGCTTGAGTCAAGCAGCACTACCAGAGAACAATTTCCCCTCACCCATGAGATTATGCCTGTACGCCACATAAAACTGGCAATCCTAATATAGAATCAGATTGGACACAGAACAACATTCAATGTTTTTTTCACTCAGTTAAGAAGGATTATGGACAAAGTTCAAATAATTTTCAGATCCCTTGAACTCTACCTTGCTTTGTCAAGAGTTCCATTGATTCAAAAGCAAAGAGATTATTCCATTTAATGCCTATGAAATGTGTTCTTTCACCCAAACAGCACATTCCCAGAGAAAGTTCAAAGGGGTTCTTTTCAGGCTAGTTTGCATGACAAACAGGAAATGGATAAAATCTGCATAGACATTTAATGAATCATGATTATTTTGTGTGTAAACAGGAAAATAATGGCTAATACACATAATCTTTGCATTATCAGAATCTCATTGTCAGGATGGTTGTCAGGACTCTGGGATGCCAGTTTGGGATTTCTTCCTGTCTACCATGGTAATATGGCAGCCATTTACATACTCTTGTATATTGATTTAGGGACACAGGGCACCTGCTTTCTCCATCCCTCCATTCCAACCAGCCTTGCAGCCTGAGGCCCACCCTGAACATGGGGCTGTCCAGCCTGGGGCAGTGGCTGTACCCTTTGTCCAACTCCTCTCTGCCCATGCTGCTTTGTGAGACCTGTCCTCAATTCCAAGGCTTAACACAGGCTTTAGTGCTTAGCAAAGACACTGAAAAAACACTTCTTTGACAATGTGTAAACATTGGGATAAGCTTCCAATGGAAGCTTTGTTCTTTGGGGAAGTATGCCCACATCTTTTTTTCATGCAAAGTGACCAAAAAGATTTGCATCTACAGTAAATGTTTGTGCACTCAAGGCACAGGGCTAAGTAAGTTTTTGTCTTCCTGCTGTTATCATGCATATGGGTAGACCTTGATCTAGACTCCACCTTCCCTATAAAGTTCATTTTCTCAGAGAAACATCTGTATGAAACTATTCTTTGCACACCCCTGTCTTCCTGCAGAGATGACTTTCTTACTGTTGTTTTGTCTAATTAGTGATCTGTGAGGTTTTTAAATAATAAAAACAAAGTCTAAATTCAGTGCAAAGCTTGAGTGGCCAGCTGGTAAATAATTTGTGTGTATTTGTTAGTTGTGCTGACATTGCATCCATTGAGCTTGGACATACAATGTTCCTGATTAAATTAAGAACATGAATAACTGAAAGATTGCTTTGGCTCTTCTATAACGAAAAAGCCCCTNCACTGGGATGGCCCCACGGCACTGGGATGGCCCCGTGGCAGTGGGATGGCCCCACACACTGGGATGGCCCCACAGCAGTGGGATGGTCCCACAGCAGTGTCCCACAGCAGCATGGCCCCTGTGGCTGCTCTGGGAAAGGGCCCTGCAGCCCTCCCCACCCCTCAGAGAAGAGGAAGAAAGAGGAATTGCACACCTTTTTTACCTTCTTAAATAGATCATCACAGAGGTGTTGCTAACTTCTCTAATTAGGCCAGCCAATGTGTTCATCATCAGAGCCTTTAGGGCTTGCCCTGCTGGACACAGTAGAAGTTTTGAACAGCTTCTCTCTCAGAAGCACCTCTGTGGCTTCCTCTGCCTCCACTAAAAGCCAGATTGGGTTGAACTGATGCGGAGTCTTAGATCTGAAAGTTAATTTTTTTAGGCTAAAATAATTTTATTATGATAGACATCTCATAGTTAATCTTAGTGGTTGTTTCTTGAACCCACAACAGTATTTTTCTATAATTCTGAGATTGGTCTTGCTAAATACTAATCATTAAAAGACCTCTTCTGTTTTTGTTAATGCCAAACAAAATCCAGTTCTAAGCTGTACAGACTCACAGAACCACCAGTGCCCGGGAAGAAGGGCAATAGTTTTTTATCTTCTGCTCTGTACATTGCTTTTATATCTGTACAGGTGAATTGGCAAGCTTGGCAAGTGAATTTGTCATGGAAATTTTCATCTGAATTTACCTGAGGATCTTACTGATCTAGAACCACAGTAATGAGAACCAGGTGTTCCACCCAGGGGAGAAATGCTAACAAATACACAGCACCCCAATTCAGCAAACAGCTTGAGTCAAGCAGCACTACCAGAGAACAATTTCCCCTCACCCATGAGATTATGCCTGTACGCCACATAAAACTGGCAATCCTAATATAGAATCAGATTGGACACAGAACAACATTCAATGTTTTTTTCACTCAGTTAAGAAGGATTATGGACAAAGTTCAAATAATTTTCAGATCCCTTGAACTCTACCTTGCTTTGTCAAGAGTTCCATTGATTCAAAAGCAAAGAGATTATTCCATTTAATGCCTATGAAATGTGTTCTTTCACCCAAACAGCACATTCCCAGAGAAAGTTCAAAGGGGTTCTTTTCAGGCTAGTTTGCATGACAAACAGGAAATGGATAAAATCTGCATAGACATTTAATGAATCATGATTATTTTGTGTGTAAACAGGAAAATAATGGCTAATACACATAATCTTTGCATTATCAGAATCTCATTGTCAGGATGGTTGTCAGGACTCTGGGATGCCAGTTTGGGATTTCTTCCTGTCTACCATGGTAATATGGCAGCCATTTACATACTCTTGTATATTGATTTAGGGACACAGGGCACCTGCTTTCTCCATCCCTCCATTCCAACCAGCCTTGCAGCCTGAGGCCCACCCTGAACATGGGGCTGTCCAGCCTGGGGCAGTGGCTGTACCCTTTGTCCAACTCCTCTCTGCCCATGCTGCTTTGTGAGACCTGTCCTCAATTCCAAGGCTTAACACAGGCTTTAGTGCTTAGCAAAGACACTGAAAAAACACTTCTTTGACAATGTGTAAACATTGGGATAAGCTTCCAATGGAAGCTTTGTTCTTTGGGGAAGTATGCCCACATCTTTTTTTCATGCAAAGTGACCAAAAAGATTTGCATCTACAGTAAATGTTTGTGCACTCAAGGCACAGGGCTAAGTAAGTTTTTGTCTTCCTGCTGTTATCATGCATATGGGTAGACCTTGATCTAGACTCCACCTTCCCTATAAAGTTCATTTTCTCAGAGAAACATCTGTATGAAACTATTCTTTGCACACCCCTGTCTTCCTGCAGAGATGACTTTCTTACTGTTGTTTTGTCTAATTAGTGATCTGTGAGGTTTTTAAATAATAAAAACAAAGTCTAAATTCAGTGCAAAGCTTGAGTGGCCAGCTGGTAAATAATTTGTGTGTATTTGTTAGTTGTGCTGACATTGCATCCATTGAGCTTGGACATACAATGTTCCTGATTAAATTAAGAACATGAATAACTGAAAGATTGCTTTGGCTCTTCTATAACGAAAAAGCCCCTTTTGAGTTTATATTTGTTGGTGCACTGGCATCCCATAAAATAAATATTTAGTGTGACAGATTTCAGGATTTTAAAAAAAGGAGAAATTAGGTGTTTTGAGTTATTCCTGCAAACTGTTCCTATCCAGGACCATGATTTCCNGAAGAAAGAGGAATTGCACACCTTTTTTACCTTCTTAAATAGATCATCACAGAGGTGTTGCTAACTTCTCTAATTAGGCCAGCCAATGTGTTCATCATCAGAGCCTTTAGGGCTTGCCCTGCTGGACACAGTAGAAGTTTTGAACAGCTTCTCTCTCAGAAGCACCTCTGTGGCTTCCTCTGCCTCCACTAAAAGCCAGATTGGGTTGAACTGATGCGGAGTCTTAGATCTGAAAGTTAATTTTTTTAGGCTAAAATAATTTTATTATGATAGACATCTCATAGTTAATCTTAGTGGTTGTTTCTTGAACCCACAACAGTATTTTTCTATAATTCTGAGATTGGTCTTGCTAAATACTGATCATTACAAGACCTCTTCTGTTTTTGTTAATGCCAAACAAAATCCAGTTCTAAGCTGTACAGACTCACAGAACCACCAGTGCCCGGGAAGAAGGGCAATAGTTTTTTATCTTCTGCTCTGTACATTGCTTTTATATCTGTACAGGTGAATTGGCAAGCTTGGCAAGTGAATTTGTCATGGAAATTTTCATCTGAATTTACCTGAGGATCTTACTGATCTAGAACCACAGTAATGAGAACCAGGTGTTCCACCCAGGGGAGAAATGCTAACAAATACACAGCACCCCAATTCAGAGAACAGCTTGAGTCAAACAGAAAACAATTTCCCCTCACCCATGAGATTATGCCTGTACGCCACATAAAACTGGCAATCCTAATATAGAATNTCACCCATGAGATTATGCCTGTACTCCACATAAAACTGGTGTCAGAGACTGCCATGGCAATCCTAATATAAAACCAGATTGGACACAGAACAACATTCAATGTTTTTTTCACTCAGTTAAGAAGGATTATGGACAAAGTTCAAATAATTTTCAGATCCCTTGAACTCTACCTTGCTTTGTCAAGAGTTCCATTGATTCAAAAGCAAAGAGATTATTCCATTTAATGCCTATGAAATGTGTTCTTTCACCCAAACAGCACATTCCCAGAGAAAGTTCAAAGGGGTTCTTTTCAGGCTAGTTTGCATGACAAACAGGAAATGGATAAAATCTGCATAGACATTTAATGAATCATGATTATTTTGTGTGTAAACAGGAAAATAATGGCTAATACACATAATCTTTGCATCATCAGAATCTCATTGTCAGGATGGTTGTCAGGACTCTGGGATGCCAGTTTGGGATTTCTTCCTGTCTACCATGGTAATATGGCAGCCATTTACATACTCTTGTATATTGATTTAGGGACACAGGGCACCTGCTTTCTCCATCCCTCCATTCCAACCAGCCTTGCAGCCTGAGGCCCACCCTGAACATGGGGCTGTCCAGCCTGGGGCAGTGGCTGTACCCTTTGTCCAACTCCTCTCTGCCCATGCTGCTTTGTGAGACCTGTCCTCAATTCCAAGGCTTAACACAGGCTTTAGTGCTTAGCAAAGACATTGAAAAAATACTTATTTGACAATGTGTAAACATTGGGGTAAGCTTCCAATGGAAACTTTGTTCTTTGGGGAAGTATGCCCACATCTTTTTTTCATGCAAAGTGACCAAAAAGATTTGCATCTACAGTAAATGTTTGTGCACTCAAGGCACAGGGCTAAGTAAGTTTTTGTCTTCCTGCTGTTATCATGCATATGGGTAGACCTTGATCTAGACTCCACCTTCCCTATAAAGTTCATTTTCTCAGAGAAACATCTGTATGAAACTATTCTTTGCACACCCCTGTCTTCCTGCAGAGATGACTTTCTTACTGTTGTTTTGTCTAATTAGTGATCTGTGAGGTTTTTAAATAATAAAAACAAAGTCTAAATTCGGTGCAAAGCTTGAGTGGCCACCTGGTAAATAATTTGTGTGTATTTGTTAGTTGTGCTGACATTGCATCCATTGAGCTTGGACATACAATGTTCCTGATTAAATTAAGAACATGAATAACTGAAAGATTGCTTTGGCTCTTCTATAACGAAAAAGCCCCTTTTGAGTTTATATTTGTTACTGCACTGGCATCCCATAAAATAAATATTTAGTGTGACAGATTTCAGGATTTTAAAAAAAGGAGAAATTAGGTGTNCTCCAGGGGCTGCACCAGGGGCTGCAGGGGCACAGCTGCCTCTGCATGGGCTGCACCAGGGGCTGCACCAGGGGCTGCACCAGGGGCTGCAGGGGCACAGCTGCCTCTGCATGGGCTGCACCAGGGGCTGCAGGGCACTCTCAGCTCTGGTACCTGGAGCAGCTCCTGTCCCTCCTCCTGCACTGCCCTGGGTGTGCTGTTCCTCCCACATGTTCTCACTCCTGTCCTCTCTGGCTGCAGGTACAACTGCTCAATAACTTTCTCTTTTCCTTCTCAAATCCATTATCACAGAGGTGGTGCTACTGTCACTGATGGATTTGACCTTGGCCAGTGGCAGGTCCATCTCCCAGACAGATGGCATTGGCTGTTGGACATGGGGAAGCTTCCAGCAGCTTCTCACAGAAGCTTCTCACCCTTGTAGCTCCCCAGATACCAAAACTCAGCCATGCAAAGCCAATGCATTGACTTTCTATTCATGTTGTTTCTGAGATTTTAGGTGGTCATACATTGAATTGTGGTTGAAGTTGCATGTGCAGATTGTGTTTTTTCAATTATCACCACCCTGGGAACCATTTTCCCTTTCTAAGTGATGTGTGAGCTCTTTTTTGACAAGCATGTTCTACAAATTGGAGAAAGGGAAGCACCATCTCATGGTTAACTATCGTTTAAAGTATTTTTGTAACCTGTCCTCGTTAACTGAAAAGATGTTGAAAGATTGGATTGCCCTTTTTGGAGTGAGAGCTAATCAAGTCTTCTGTAGGTGTGTATTCTGACAGGAGAACAATTTAAATGTGAAGGTTTAGGTAAGTGTATTCCCAACTGGTTCTTGATTTATCAGCCTCATACAAGCAGATGAGGACCTGCAGCTTGGCTTGGTCGAGTTGTGTTTGTACACATCCAAGCTGCTTTTTGCTTTCTGATGCAGCACAAGCAGCAGCTTCCCTATCACACTATTGCTGTCTGGAAGCACCTGATAAGGAGGAAGAAGCACTAGCAGATAAGGAGATGGAAGCTGACACAATTTGCAGCCTTGAGCATTTGAAAGGGCAGCTGATTCTTACACTGAAAATGGGGTGCTATTTTCTTGTAATACCCTGCTGGAGAGGGGGAGCCTTGGGAATAGTGTTTCTGTCTTTGCTCTTCAGTGCAATTCCTTGCACAAAATACTGATGTTAAAATCTTGAGCTTTATTTGATATGCTTAAGCTTCAGTTTAGGGACTGAAAACAATATATTTTCATATAATTTACTAAGAGATTAGGTTGTCTGTCCAGCTAGCTAGTTAATTTTTTATTTTTATTTTTTTTTTTTTTAGGATAAGAGGTTACTCAGCCAAGTGGGGGGCAAATGGGCATTTTCCCAATAAAGTTTTGCTGTGCATGGTCAGGAATAGCAGGTTTGGGCTATGGAACCCCGTGGCCTGCTTTGCTGTTGACTGTTCCTGACCACCAGAAAGAGGGTGTCAGGCCAGCCCCTGCTTAAACAAGGTACAAAGCAATGGGACAGACACACATGACATGCTCCTGTGTTTTGAAAGACAAAGAGCAAAGGAAAGTCAATAAGCAATCTGTCCTCTTGCTGTTTGGCATGTTAAAAGAGAAATTGTTTGTTTTCCCTCTTAATCCAGTCTGTTAAGGGATATCCAGTTAAACACGGGTGGCACTACAGGCCCCAAGGTCAGTGTAACAAAATATTTTCATATCACTGAGGCCCATGAACCGTTTCAGAAATGCCTGCTGATATTGTTATTTGTAAGCTTAGAAAAAGCTGTTAGCTCAGCAGATGTTGGTTACACAGCCTGTTCTTTTTAGTGCCAGCTGTCACTGCCTGCCTGTCAATCCAGGGATGAGCTGCTCACAGAGGTGTGAGAACCTGCACTGGCTCAAGGGTGACTGGTCCCTGAAACAAACCACCCAAGAGCCTCTTATTCTGCATGGCACAATTATTTTTATACAAAATGTCCTTAGTGCTTCCTTCTGCTCCCTCTGTATTGCCTCCAAACCTCCAGTGCAGGAAGCAGCAGTGCAGGCACTTCTCAGCTGCCAGTGTGTGACAAGCACTGCAGATGGCAAAAATAGTCCTGGGCTTCTGGAGCTATTCCTGGGCTCTGAGATGGGTTCACAGGCAGTGATGTGTCTGCCTGATAATTCTGGCATAGTCCCTGAATAAACTTCTTTACTCTTGTCCTGAAGAGAACATCTGTCTGAAAATCTACTACAGTTTGTGTAAACCAGAACAAATTCCAGCTTTCTGTTTTAAACTAAATAAAAACAAATTGGGGTCAGGCCCACCAGAGAATATGGCTATGCTGTTTGTGTCTAGAAGCTGAGATAACAGTGTTCCATCACTTCAGTACATTTAGGTATGAGAACAGAACTCCTTTCCCAGATTCCAGAGAGGAAACAGTTTCTGCCTCTTTAAAAATATGTTAATCAGCTTATTGGAGAATATGTTGGTGAAACTGTCTCTAAAGCAGTTAACTGCCATGAAGGAGATTTCATCATCTATTCTGAGACTTTTATATGTATTTTTATTTCATGTTGGGGACAGAATCAAAACCAAAAAGTATGCCTGAGTACCAGTTAAGATGTGCTATGAATCCTCTTTGCAAAGCAGTGAGAACACTGTAATTACATTTTAAAACAAAAAAGTCAAAACTGTGATGAAACATAAAATCTAAAAATATTTTGTATTAGATACCAGAAAATATTGTTTAAATTCTACAAACAATTTTGCCATATTTCCTTCCCTGCACATATACCCTGATTTCTAATGAAATATGATCCCAGTAAATCCTGGGTTTATGGTGTATTTACAGTGACCCCAAACATCCTATTTTTGAGGGGGTTATGTTAAGCCTTCTGGAAAATACTTGTCTTTCATGGTCACCTTCTAAAATAGCTTTTCAATCTCTGGAGACTGCAGTTCACCTGAATGCTTTAGGCAGGTGCTTCAATTCATGTTTGGCACTCTTCAGGCACATGCTAAGTCCCTCTAATATTGGGATTTAAGAACAGTGAGTGTTTAAACAAATTTAAACACCCTTGTAGAGGAAAGCAGATGACTTTTACTGCCACACTTTAGGATATGACCTCTCTTGGTTGTGTGTATCACTTCTTGGCCAGAAGCTTGTGCTAATCCTTTGGAATGGCAGGAGAACCCCCTGTGACCTGAGCCATGGCTGGACACAAAGCAGTTTGTAATGGCAGCTCAGGTGCTAAGGAGTGATGTGCATCTGCTCTGGGCCAGCACAGAGAGGGGACCCCTGGCAGAGTTCAGGGGAGGACAGTGAGCATTGGCACATTGGCCCTGGCCATGGGCTGAGAGATAGGGCTCACCTTGCTTCTTGGTTTCTGCCTCTGGTACCTCCTTCCTTTGATGCCTGTGGTGTTGCTTTTGCTAATTTTAAGGAAGCTTATCCTGCATGGAAAAAACCTATTTGTGTAAAAGGGTCTGTAATGAAAGATGACTGCAATCATTGCAGGCTGTTACATTTGCACATTTGAAGGTTAATTCATGTACTGCACTCAGACACAGCCAAATATCCATGAGAGATTATTCTGATTTTAAAAATAGACTGATTACAAAGCAAACAACTGAACAGAGATGAAACAGCGAAAGTCCACCTGATTCCAGTACGCTGAAATTGTCAATGACATGGGGAATATCATGCCAACTTATTGCTTTTCTTGTAGAAAGTGACAGAAACAAGTCTTTGCAGCATCAGATACAGGCATTAACAGTGTGCTGAAACTGAAAAAGGGGTCCAAATCAGTTCCCTATGTCTTAGCCCCTTTTTTTCTGGAAGTGAAACTTGTGTGTCAAAGCCTGAAAAAGTAAAATATGGACAAGTCAAATAATTTCATGCATGTCCAGTGAACTTGTTCCAGTGGTACTTCCTTAAGGCTTTCCATCAGAAAGCAGAGGGTACAAAACGATATGGAGCACACCAGGGGAGGGAACAAAGCCTTTGCAAGTGCACACACACACATCTGTACATAGAGCATGTTGTGGAACACTGACCTTCTCGTGCCTCTGCAAAGTACTGCCAGTACTGCTGCTGTGTTTCCTCTTCTGCTGCTGCCTGGGTGAGCTTGCAGCACTGTGGCCTGGCTTCAGCTTTGGAGTTTGTGCTCTGGGAGCTAAATACAGGATTACAACTTGGCCTTGAGAGTGCCCAGTATATTCAGTCAGCATCATAAATACAATGCCAGAGTTCTGTCTTTCCTTCTAAACATAGCTTTCATGAGGTTGGTGGGACTTGTATTTTGTTTTTACATTTGTAGATTATATAATTTCAACAGAGATTTTTAAAACCAGGTATTGCATTTGCACAGATCTTGTGTCCATCACTCACAAAGATAATATTACCCTTTGCAATCAGGTGAAATTGGGTACAGAGACAGGGATGTAAGCTGGCTGGCTGTGCCTGGAGCAGAGTGTTTCCCTGGGAACACTGGCTTTGGTCAATGTTGGTTTTCTGTTGAGAGCAGCATGTGTGGGGTATATGCTTTCTGCAGGAAGGGAAAGGATTTGTCCTTCAGCTTTCCAATTAGCTCTGTTTCTTTGTGTGTGATGTTGTTACTCATATGGTCTTTCCAGCAATAGAATTCACTCCCTTTTTTCTTGATCTAGATTATTGCCTTTCAGTATTTGATGAAATGAGCCTGAGGCCCTGGGCAAATGGGAGGAGAGGCAAGATTGGAGGCAATAGAATGAGTGATTGGCAAATAGTCTTGGATTTATTGGCTCCAGTCCTGCCTTATCTTTTTGTTGACTACTTGTGAGTATCCAGCAGATCCAGCTGGGCAGGGAGAAAACCCACCACGACCCTCTGCAGGCAACATCTGACATCTGTCTTGAAAGAAAGGAGTTTGTGCATAAATATTAATGCCAAAAGGACACCAAACCTGTGGTTCTTATTCTCACTGAAGCCTTTCTCTGCTGCTGTTAGAACAAGGCTGAGTGTTTACCTTGCACAGCATCTCTGCTGATCCATCCACCTTTCTACTCACACCTTTCCAAAACAAACACACTTCATGGAAGGGTATGTTTGACCCACAACAGTTATTTGCATTAGCACTAGGAGAAAAAACCTGCACTGTTATGCAGAAAAACACATGCTTTTAACTTTAGCAGTATCTTGTTAGTTTGTTGCAGAAATCACCACAAGTTGGTTTTTGTTTTTTGGGGGTTGTTTTTGCCCAGTAGAAGAGAAAGGCAAATATGACCTTCTCCACTTTGAGTGGTGTTAGAAACAGTAATTTATTTTACTATGGTTAAAGAAATTAAATAAATTATTTTCCATTGCTCCTTTATAGAAATTAGAGTCTTTAAGGCCTGTCCCTAAGAAATGCTAAGCTTACACATTCAATAGGAGTGGGCACATAGCATTACTTGTATTCCTAACATGCTTTCTAAGGTAAAACATAGCAGATCATGGAGGCAATTGTATTCCTGCTGTTGTCTGTGGCCTTACATGTCTGATGTGTTCATTTCGTGGAGTCATACATGCTCTTCTTCCCTTCTCTTTTTCATGAACAGCAGAGTATAAGAAAAACCCCTTGTGGGTTCTGAACTGTAGAGCTGAGAGGAACCTTGTTTACAAGGTGTGCTAGCTGTGTAAGAGAGTTATCCCTTCATAGATGAATTGAATTGATAAACATAAGGTCTGAAAGGTAACCTGGATGATACTTTTGGACTTAATTATAGAGATGAACCTTTTAATATGTTCATCTTCTTTTTGTCTGACCCTACAAAACTCTTGTTGGGGGTTGTTAGTATTTCTCCTTCTGTTTCTTTCTCTCAGGGAATTGTCTCCCATTTGTTAAAAAGACAATAACAATTTGCTGGAGACAATAACAATTTGCTAATGATAATAACAATTTGCTGAAATAACAAGCAGTACTTCAGATAGACAAAAATAGACAGCGCCCCTGCTGGCAGGAACCGGAACTGCACCAAAGGGAAAGCACCTGCAGCCTTTTTGCACAACACCAGTAACGAACTGCTATTCCCTTTCCCTTATCTTTGACTGAAAGCCCCTTGATTTCAAAGTTACAACAATTCTGAGGGAAGGGGATCATATTTTCCAGTCCAAGGGAGGATTCTCCCTTACTTGACAGACAGCTGTCTTTCAAACCAAGACAGTTCTGTTTAAGAATGTGAAAATGACCCTCTGGAGCCTATAGCATTGTTCATGCAGCAAAGTTTTGGAATTTCATAATCATAGTTGTTACCAGTAGGGAGGTTTTTTTTTTTTCTCTTCTCTACTCTTTTATTAATGGCATCTGTATTCTGCAAAGCCTTTTCAATGTCATTTGCTGCTATATGAGAAATGATAGAAGTCCACGAGCCTGTACTGAGAGAGAGGGCTTAAACCACACAGAGAGACTTTTATCCACCTGCTTAGAGAACAAACACATAAGAGCAGGAGGGAATAATAACCCTTACATTCAGGTGCTGGTTGTGGATTTTAAATTTACAGGGATAGGGAGGGAAGAAACTAAAATGCAGGGCTGGCACTTGGACATTGAAATTGGGTCAGTCTTATTCTCTTACACAAAAGTTTACAATTTTACAATTTTCCAGGTCATTGGCATAAGCATGGAAAATAGCAGAATGCATTATTGAATCAGTTTTAGTGGAAACTTCTCATCATGAGACTTATTTTTGTGGCAGCTTAGTGCTCTACTGGTGGCATCCTCCATTGATGAGTAGAATCTCAAGATTCAGAACGTGCCTTCTGCTCACAGCCTTGGAGAAGAGAACACAACTTCAGATACAGGCATGCTCTAAGGAAAGAATTTAACTCAGCATGTATCATCAACACAGATGCAGAACAGGATAATGTGGAATAGGGAAAGCCACTTAATGTACTCTTCTTGTCTTCCTTCTTGAAGAGCATGCAAAAGGATATTGGAGTGACAAGTGAAAATGAAGCAGCCGACTTTGCTCTGACCTGATTTGTCAAGGGCATGGGGATTGCATTGCTCCATTGTCATTTGGAGAGGAACACTCTCTCTGTGCTTCCCCTGAGGTTTCCAGAGTGAGTCACTGAGGAGAAGTACCCAGGTGGCTTTGAGTACATACCTGTCTCCTGTCTCCAGCACTCTTCAGCACATTTGCACAGTGATTCCAGGCTTACAGATAGGAAAAGGATGGTTATTGAAAGGAATTAATCATAAATTTCTTACTGACATGTCTGTGTTGGAAAATGATAATTCATTCAAATATAACATTTTTTTCAGGAGAAGGCTTGTTCTGAGCCTATCCTATCACATTTTTTCTTTCATAATCATTTTTACAGGAAAGGTTTTGACATTGAAACATTTGCTTTGAACAATTCTTTTATAATTTGTAGTATTTGAAACACATAAATGGGAGCTTAAATTGGAAAAAACCCCAAAATTAATAGTTGCAATGAAACAATGAAATTGGTATTTTTGTTCTATTTTACATGGGGAAAATGTTTTTGAAATACCACATTCATATAGGCTTGGAAGAGTGTTTCTCATTATATTCTAAAAAAATTAAGGGTTGGGGAAATACATCGTTGAAATACATAAAAAATAACAAAATAATGGTTAATTGCTGCCCTTTGTAGAAAGACTTTAATTCCTGATACCCTTGCATTAACATATGATGTTACATTTTACCTTTCTCAGGACTATGAGAGTCCCTACTCATGTTTGTCCTCACTATGTTTCTGCTCATGTCTGAACTTTAAAGGTGAATTCTGCACACCTCAATCAAAATTCCATGGGAATTCCAACTTGATAAAGATTGCAGGGTCAATCCTAAGGATGCTTGCTGCTACTCTGCAGTAAATCTGGTTTTGTCATCCAAGTGCAGATGCAGCTTTTGCACACAGTGGTAGATCAGCAGAGCAGGAAACAGCACCTTGATTATCTGTGACACCATAAGGGCAAACTGGGTTAATAAGCAAGTCATGTGTAAATTGGAAAAGCACAGTACAAGAAAACCTGAAATGACTACAGAAAATCATTGGTCTTTTCTTTAAATCTCTCATCATTGTTTCCACACAGCATCCTGGTAGTTAGAGAGCAAGCCTGAAAATCAGAGCTGCTGTGAGCCAGTGAAGTGTGGTGGGGCTGTACTATTTCATATGTCCCTGCTTTCCAAGAGGGACTTGCACAGAAGTGGCCATACCATGGAAGTGACAGTGATGTTATCCTGGCTGCCTGAATTTGTTCCTCTTGCTACTGGAGCAGATCAAAGCAGATGTAATACACAGACTATGGGAGGCTGCATGAATTCTGTTTGTTTAACACTTTATCAATGCCATTCTCTCCAGATAGATTCCATATGAAGGAGAAATCAAGAAAACCAACTAACCAACCAACAAATAAACCAAAACCAAACTAACAAAAGATTCCTTCTAATAATTTCTTATAACTCTCAGCAAAGACACTTCACTAGATGTTCTTTTTTTCATTTTTGAGTGATAAAAAGGAAAAAAAAACAACACTCTAACTTTCCAATAGTGGCCTAAACTATTATTTTTCCTCTGTTTCAAGCCATTTATGTTAACAGAACTTGAGTTTCTGGCAAGCCCCCACTGCTAGCAAC
The DNA here is from genome assembly GCA_013398995.1 of Alaudala cheleensis. Taxonomy (NCBI): domain Eukaryota; kingdom Metazoa; phylum Chordata; class Aves; order Passeriformes; family Alaudidae; genus Alaudala; species Alaudala cheleensis. The sequence goes on along the minus strand of VWYE01025982.1, from coordinate 104,525 downwards.
ATATATTTCTCATAAATAATCTTTGCTTCTGGATTCATCAACACCAGTGTAATAGAATATTCCTCTTGCCTACCAGATGAACTCTTCTATGATCAGCTAGTCAGTGCATGTATTTTAATTTGTTGTGGATGTTTTTGTGTATCCAAGGAAATATTTAGACTGAAAGTTGAGAAGAAACAGATTTAAAAGGCTGTAAATCTGTGTCAAAGAGTCTAAATACAGAGATGACAAGTGTGCCAAAATCTGATTTGGAAGTCTGACTGAGTCAAGTCTTACAAATTATATTATGGATCTTTCTCCTACCATTAGTCAAAAGCTATAACCAAGCCATAACTTCCTAGAGAGTCTATACATATTTAGACTGGATTATCCAAGCAAGTGGAACACTTAGCATTTGCATGAAAAATGCTCATTTTTCATGCTAATTTGTGAAGCAATAAAAAAAATTTAAAATCACTGATGGGCATCAAACTGACATTCAGCATCTATATTTTAGGAAAATAATCTCTTTATGCTATTTGGGGTGATAGGTTTGTTATTCCCTTTCCACATATACCTTTTTACATCTGTGACAGCACATGGTGTGTACACATTGCTGATGGAACATGGTCCCCTTGTCAGTCAGAAGTGGTCATGTGATGCTGGAAGTCACTGTGCCAATAGACACTGTGACATGGGGGCAATCTCTCTATTATTCTTTTGGTCACAGCAGATTCCCACTGGCCCATGCATTGGCAAAGAGCCTCTTCCTCTCACCAAGTGTCTCTTGAAATTTTTTTTTGCCTTCTCCAGCCCTTGAGTTTCACAGCTCAAAAACCTGATGGGAAACACTGCTGGGGGACCAAGTGTCTGTGCCAACCTTTCTTTTTCTAATTGCTGAGAAGATTGGTGTCAGAGCTCTGACTCTTCTCAATGCTCTCTACATGACTAATGCATGGCTCATTGCTGCTTTCTCCCTGGGCAATTGCCTCTGGAGTGCCTTATACATCAGCAAATCTCAAGTACGAGGCATTATCACTTGTTGCCACAACAGAAAATGAGGTACATAAAAATGTCAGTCACAAAGCACCAATCTACAAATAAACCTTATTTTGGACCAGCAAAAGGACTGAAGGTGGGATAATGTCATGGTGTTTGAAATGGCTGTGGTTCAGCTCTTAATCCTAACTGCAGATGTGGGTCAAGGTGGCTGTGAGCTCACAGTTGGTTTGTGGACAGGCCTTACTTGTTGCTCAGAATCTTAATTAATTTACACTCAGCTATATTCCAGCTAGTAGTGTCTGTAAGACTTTGTCTATATCCTGTTTCCATGGCTTGTGGTTTCCAGAAAATCAACCAAAAATATTTTTAAATGTTCTTTGGTAGCATATATATCTATATTCAAAAGGAATTATTTCATTTGTTTTTTTGTCTAAGTTTGATAGGGACTTGAAGCTAGATTATGATGCTGACTTGGAAATACAGAATCAGGGGGAGGAACAGTTCTTTTTGGACTCAGGACAACTCCAGTGAAACATGAATGACCTGCCTGGAGCAGAGGGACCACAGTGCAGCACACTGAGCTCCACAGCCCTGAGCCCCAACAGCAACAGCTCCCCTGCAGCCATGAGCATGGACCATCACACATCCAGACTGAGCTCACTAAGAACTTGCCAAGCAGCTGAGCTGTGTTTTAAAAGTCCTTGGCATACACAGGGTCTGAGATCTTTGGGAAAGGATTTAAACAATGCAGTTGCTTGTGATAACATAGAAACCTTCAAGAACTAGAAAGAGCCCCTCTGTCTTCCCTCTTTGCCTGAAAGAAGAAATTTCCTGCAGTTTTATTATTGGAAACAAAATCTTACTGTAGCCACATCATTTAAAAGGAGTTTCTGGCACTTTTAGACAGACTTTTAGGGCTCTTAAGCATCATCAGAAAACAGTTTCCCTAGTCAGGAAGCCCAGCTTGCACTGAATTGTTGGAACAGTGCTGACAATGAAGTGTTGCATGCAGGGACATCCAGTCTCTCTGGGGGTAGAGAGCAATGGAGGGTTTCTTTCATTTTAAGTCTTGTGCTTAATCTTTTTAAATGTAGTGCTATCACAAGGCTTACAAGGTTTTGTCCTTGTTTAGTTTTCTTTAGCCAAAATAATTATCAATCCCTAGTGTGAGTGCAATGATATAATTTCTGTTAAAACTAGAGAGTGGAAACAGGGTGCTGTTTTAGGAAAAGTTTGATGATTTTGTCTTTTTCTTCTTGAAAAAGAAGAACAAAGCAACTGAGCCTGCTTTTGGAGAAAGAGACTGTGAGAGGAACCAATTCCCTTCTCATGTAGCAGCAGTCCAGTGGGAAAGGCCAGGTTCAAACCCTTCTTCTAAATTTGGCCTTCTGCACTGAAGAGAGTTGTGTTTGTCTGTCTGTCTGTCTGTCTGTCCATCCATGCAGTGTGTGGCTGGTGCAGAAGGACCCCAGAAGGGAAGCTGGATCTGCCTGGTCTTGCCAAGTGTTTGCACTGTGAGCAGAGGAACATCCTCCAGCTAATATTTTGTTGAAGATGACAGTTTTCCACAGAAAGATTTCTTTCCAACAGAGAAGGCTTTTGCCAAAGAAATTCCCCAAGTATTTAGTTGTGGTTGTGATGGCTCCTCAGTAGGGGGAGTTCTGGTACGCTTAGTTACAGGTTCATACCCAAGAATTTGGAGAACAAGATAAAGTGCTTCCATGACTGTGGTTGGTTATGGGGAAGGGGTAAAAACCTCTTGAACTTCAGCTCTTCCTTAGGCTTCATCATCTCCTCTTCTTTCTCTTTGCACGTTCCTTAGTTAAACAAATACTGTGTATTTATTCCATTATCATTTCCCCTTGGGACAAATTACTCCAGTCCACACACCTTTCTGTTATTTAGCCTAGGCTGTGAAATATTCTTGTGACTATACTGCCTTCCCTTCAATTCATCTATTTGTTCTGCAAATATGGAAACAAATTTTGTGTTATTTCTGCCTCAGAAGTTTATTCCATTTCTAGCTCTGCCCAAGAAGCACATCATAAAATCACTGCCTACTCACTCCACTTAAAGAGTAAGAAATTAATATGAGTTTTCTGGGAAGAGAGGTAAAGAAGACTCTAGTTAATGCAAAGAACTGAGAAGGCTTAGTCTTCAGGTAACAAGATGATTAGGAAGCAGGTAGCTGTCTGGAGACTCTTCTTGATGTAACTCTGTACTTTTTTTTCCTTTTCTGCTTTCTGCAAGTCATGAACAGCAATGCAAAAAAAGAAAAAAATTAAGAACAACTTCTTGCAGAGGTTTTTCTCTAGAACTATGTTTGCCCCTTTGTGAAAAAAAAATGCCACTAGAAAAAAAATCAGTTGCCAATGCAGTAAATGGCTTTCAGTGTCCATCCATTTGATTGCCAGACCCTTCTCTTCCCTTTCAGCCAGAGCTGTCCTCCTGTTTACTTGCCAGGCCTCGTGTATAGTAAGAAACATGGTTTTCTTCACAGAGTATTTATTGCATCTCACTTCTCCCCACCCATCCCCCTCTGCACTTTCTCCCCTCCCTCCCTGTTAGACATGATTACATGTTGTTTGGCCTCATTCCATTTAGGTTACTTTGCTGTATCATCCTGTATTTGTGTGGAGCACAACAGCTCCAAAGATCTCCTAGTTTGAAGCAAATGATAGAGTAGGCAGAGTTCATTAAAATAAATAACAGCATAGCATGAAACACAGCCTTGAAGTAATCAAAACTGAGATTTGAAAAGTGACTCTGAGTGTAAAGAAGTGTGTTCCATGCTGGCAGATACAGGCAGCAGTGGGACCTTGAAAACAGCCAGCTTTATAAGCACCAGTCAAACCTCTCAGCTCTCAAGACAAAGGTATGGGGAGTTATAACAGGGGCAGAGAAAACAGTTGTAAAGGGGAAATGTGTGACCATATTATAAAGCAGTGTGCCTGAATTTCCCCTTTGATCCCTAAAGCTGGGATTCTTCATGTTGTTGCTGTTTATTGTGGCCAGTGGCAGAGGAAAGCCATGATTTAACCTAGCTGGGAACTGTTTTTTATGAAGCAAACTTTCTACACAGATAAATGTAGTCGGCTCTGGCTCTTCTACTTGCTTTCCTGTGTGTCTTGCTGTCCTGTGTATCTTGCTGGTTCATTTCTTTAGACTGTTTTCAGTGTTTGTAATGTTCCATTTTAAAATATTTCAGTGTTTTTTCCCCTGTCTAACAGACTTTGTTCTTCAACTCAGTTTTAGTTCTTCAGGGCACTCAGATTATTACAACTAAGATTTTGCTCTTAAAAGAAAGACTGAGTGGTTTAGAAGAATGTGGGCTTTTCTATGTGTTAGACTCTAGACTGGGTGCAGCAGGAGGGGCTACAAAAATATTCTATTCTTCCATGAATAACTCATTCTGCCATGAGTTACTGAAACAGGATTCAAGGCAAGATGGTCCAGTTCTACAGCTCATTATGTTCATTGCTGAATTTGTTTCAGCAGCTCCTCCCTTTCAGCATCTATGAGCCTACAAATACAGTGTATTATCCAAGTATAAAGAATTCCTATGTCACCATGGTGGAACACACAATCTGAAGATGTGAAAAGACATTTCTAGTTCTCAGCAGAGGTATCTTGTTGATAGATATGACATTTCTACGATTATTACATTTACAGATTGGAACCTGAAACTAAAATGATTGCCAAATGTTACAGAAGTAGGTCTTACATAGGCAAATATGTGTACATTTCCTAACTGTTCAGTTGTTTTAATGTCTCTTTAGTATTCCCTTCATTTTGGTCTTTGTCTGTGTCTGCTATTAAACTTCCTGAAGTGCAGGAGAACAGTTGTGCACACTGCTGTGGCCTATTTTCAAGGGATAACAATGGGTTAAAAACTTCATGCTGCTATGAGAGGTAAGAGGAGGAGAGTATTTTCAAGCATTTGGTGAAATTTGCTGTCTGGAATCAAAAGGGTTGAGATATTTAAAGGAAGACCCCATGTTAGGAACTATGAGAACAACTGGGCTTTATCTTCTAAATCGCTGCAGGAGGGCTCATTTGTATCAAAGCAATCATTTTAAAAAGACCCTGCTGAAGAAGACAAGCAGGAGGGAATGGATGTTGATGAAGTGCTGGAGGAAATGGAGGTGATTAGGCAGACTAGGCTTCTTCCCTGTTAGAACTTCTGCCAAGAGAGACCTGCACCTGCTGGCTCAGGCTTGCAGTTTTACAGACAAATGACCAACAGGCCCTACTTTGTCCAATCAAAGCCACCTTGCCTAACTGTGATTCCTGCCTGCTTGCCTCAGCTTCTCCTAAAAAGGGCAGGCCATAGAATGGATTTAAAATATTCTGTTTCCTCCTCTTTGCTGGATTTCTACCACTGGAGCTCCCTGTCAGTCCTGTGGCCAGACAAAAGCTTTGACTACCACAGCAAATGTGTAGGAATTAGTCTCTTAGGGCAGGCTGCAACTTCCAAAGCCAGCTTCAACAGCAGTAAATGCACTGCCACAGCCAAAAACTCCCTGGCAAGGAAAGAGCATGGTGTTCCAAGCCCACAAAGTCAAAAGTCCACAGGATTTATCCAGAGGTTATATTAACAGACAGATTCAGGAGGTCTTCAAGTGGCAATGACAAGACCCTGTGAGCTCAACTTAGCTACACCAGTTGTAAAAGAAGCATAGCCTGGTCAGAAGTGCCCTGCCTTCTGTGCACATAAGATTACTCCATAAATATATGGGTAAATAAGGTCTTCTCACCACTGAGATACAGGATGTAGTTCATTGAGAATGCAAGAGGCAAGCAGGTTTTTCCATGTACAGGGGATTTTCCATATGGCACTTCATGCAGAAATAAATCTTGTGAATCCTGTGATCCAGCAGAGCATGAAGGATTCTGTCCTGTACAATCAGATCTTTGCAGTGTGTATAAACCTGTTTCTGGAAAACACTAATGGTTAAAAGATTGGTTTGGTCTTTAGGAGTCTCCAGGCCACTGTGGAGCCCAACCTGGTCACACAGCAGACAGTGAGATATGAGCTATGTTCCTCAGGGGGAGGTACAATAGAAGACATTGAGCAAGATCCTGATCTATGCTTTCTCATAAATCCTGTCCCCACCAGCAGATGCCTTCTTGCAGAAAATCCACTGTCCACTGCCTTTTGAACTCTGGCCTCTCTTACAGCACTGGGTTTCTATAGAGCAGTGACAGTGTTTATTTGACTTGGTGCAAAATGGTGCAGTTAAGAGGGGAGCTGTGGATAAATTTCAAATCCTTAATTTGTGGATCATTAACTCTGCACTGTAACCCTTGGGAGACAAGGTCATCTGCTTCATGGGCTGGGAAGGTGCTTTTGCAAATAAGGGTGTTTGTTCAACACTGCTGATCCCTGCTGATCTGTTATAAAAGCCATGTTAGTTATTGTATTCACATGTTATGTACAGTCATGTGATGCTTGAGGCCTGAAATACATTCAGCCAGTCAGAAGAGATAAGGCAGGCTGCAATCTGGCTTTCTTCCCTGAGGTTTGCAGAATGTGTTTGCAGATGTGCTGATCTTCAGGAGGCTGGCAATCTGGGGCTGGGAGGGGGGAGGGAGTATTTTCTTCAGCTGCTTATTTCATTATCAGAAGTAAATGAGAAGATGAGGTCATCTTTAACACCTCCTAGCAGCTGTGAACATTTCTTTCCCACATCCTGAGCCATGCTTTCTCAGTTTTGGGTCAACAACGATTGTCAGCATTTATAAAGTGGACATGAGCATGGTAATTTTGTCTGGAGTTGTGTGGAGATAATGAGCTGGACTGGGTCTGTTTCAATAATGCTTACTGCAGCAAACAGGTGTGAGTAGCTCACCTGATCAACAAACCAGCAGGATCAGCATCTTGGCTAGGAAACCACCAGCTTCTATCTCATGTGATGTTTTAGTTCAGCAATACACACACACTACTTTTCCTCTTTCTGTTACTAATCATTTTACCTTCTAGACTTTCAATTTCTCCAGCAAAGTTCAACTTCTTAATGCATCTAGGTGTTAAATGAAAATGAGGGCTTCATAGGAGTGGCTGTATCCAAGTAATCTCCAAGGATGGGGACTAAGAGAAGGAGGAATTGAATAAAAACACCAAGACCAAATATTTATGCTTGGCTTCTCACAGGCTAAAGTCGAATAAATATTGTTTACCTTCAAGGGGGACAGTACTTTACCTGCCACTTTATGGTAAATGAGTTTTGGCAAGGTACTTTGTGGTTGATGAGTCCTGCATGTGGGAATTGCTATGTCCAGCTACACATGACAGGTACAGGCAATTTCATCCCTTCCATGCAGAGGCTACATGACACTGATTACAAGTGCCAAAGACAGTACTGAGAGTCCCATTGTTTTCTATTCTTCTAGGGCAGTAGCTGTGAGGTGTCAGCAAAGCACAGAACACAGGTGGGGGAGTTGTGACGTTTTGTCCTCCCTGGCCAAGCTGTTTAGCTGGACATTTAATGGAGCTCTCAGTTTAGGGGTAATATGGCTTTGTGCACAGGCAGAGCTGCCTCTGCACATCCTTTGACTGCTGTGGCCCCTCAGCTCTCCTGCAGCACTTGGCCTCTCCGAGGAGCTGATGCACAGCACAGTCTCATCCACACCCCTGCTGCCCTGGGAGCATGCAGGGTCTGACCTGCTCAGCCCACTTTGTACCTCAGCAGTAAATTAAAGTCTTCATTATCTTATTTGATAGTTGAATAAAACACTTTGAAACACAGGCATTTTAACTGCAATCAAGTTTTGAAAGGTCTCTGGTTGCTAGAAGGAAATTAGTCTGATAAATCGCTCTTTTCAATTAAATAAATGAGTAATTTTCCTCAACCAAGCTCAGAAACTATCATTTGGAAAACTCCCCCTCCCCCTTTTATAAATTTGTATTTTCATTTTAATATATTACACATGATTGTTCTGAAAGAACTGGTAATTTTTTTGCCTTAAGAGATGAACTGTCACTGAAGTATAAGCAGCTTGTAAAACCATCCTGCCTGTCTGCCTCAGACAACCTTGCAGTGGTCTCATGGTCAAGCAGTGGCCTATGAATTGTACTTCCAAAATGATAATAACAAATGGTGTGACCTCGGATCATTGCCTGCCTTTCTGTGCCTTTGTTTGCCTGTTTGTCTAAAGAAGCATTACCGTCCCTGGGTCAAAAAGGCCTGTTTAACTTCAGCAAGGAGTTCCCAGATAATTATAGTTACTTAGTAACTTCCACCTCAGAGCAAACTGGTTGAGGCTGCTAAGAAATGTCGTGGCTTCCCTTTTGGTCAAAATCAGCAACTGACCTGAAGGTACCTGCAGTTCCCAAACCTTTAAACAGTCTCAAAGGTACAGCTTAGGAGCTGGAACAAATTGCTGTATCCCTGATGTGCTGGGTCAGAAAGGGACCCCAGAAATGCACTCTGACCCTGGTTTCACACCAGAGCTACAGATGTGCTGAGAACTTAATGTGTTCCTTCTACTGAAGAAAAGCAAATGCTAGTACAAACAACTGTGACACTGGATTCATCTTGCCTTGGGCATATTTATCTAGGGTATTGCCATTACATCATTCACATTAGGCTTTTAATATCTACTATTTTAGGTCCTAGCAGCTGCTACAGGCTCTAGTCAGAGGTCAAGATGCCGTTGAACTTCAGATCTGTTTAAAAGAAGAGCATAATTCTACCAACATTGGATTTGCAGTGGTGCAATGTCATACAAGTCATGAAAGGTCATTTAATCTAAATTATATTTATTTTTTAAAATGATGTTTAATTGCTAAAAAGTTAGATACTACATGTTAAATTCCATCTGGAAAAGGCTACCATACCTTCATCTTTGAGAACTAAATAAGGTAATTTTGGGCTTTTTCATTATATCAGAAAAGACTACAAATGATTTAAAAACATATTTCTACCATCTAAATAAAATAATACTGATATATCTGCTGTGGTTTGTAGTAACTGCATAAAACATGATGACTCGTGTGATTAGAAATTCTCCTTTATTTTTCCTCTGTGTGCAGTGCTGATCTTCATGAACTGTTTGTCTCAGTGCATAATTACATTCCTTTCACCTAAACTATTTCCACATATTTTCAAATTCTATTTGCTGAAGCTGATTGTTGTTGAGTGCTTCAGTGTGGTTTTTCAGACACAAATTGCGTGCAGACTCTTGGGTGGTGAACTTTATGAGAAATTTTGCTATCACACAAAATTCAGACTCAGAAGAGCAGAGTCTCCCAGAGAGCTGTTGGTGAACTGTACCTTGGTTGCTGCTGAGAGAAATGTTCAAGGTAAAAATGCAGACCATCTCCTTGAACTCAAGTTTTTCATAAAAGAACCCATTCCTTCTGAGGACCCCAATTCCAGATAAACAGCACTCCAGGGCAAGCAGGAGATGGCTCTTGCACTGCTCATCAGTTAGAAAGTCCTTGTGATCATGAGCAGAAGCCAAGATATCTGAGAAGTCCCTGTTGGTCCAATTACAGCCTCTGTTTTTTTACTGGAGAAACCCCACCACCTCTGGCCTCAAGGCTACAACCCCCAAATTCTGCTTGGTGTTATGGGTGGTATCTGACCCAGAGCACTGAGAAATCTCATCTTGTGATGGCTCATAAGCACTCTGCTCACCATGCAGAGCCTGGGGAGATTTGTTCTGCTGCTCTCTCCTCTGCCTGTGCTCTTGTCCGAGCTCCCCATTCCTGTGTTCTGCCTGCCCAGCACGTGCTGTGCTGACCCTGCAAGCTGCATGGGCAGGGAATGAGTTCTGGTTTTAGTAAAAATGGGCACTTGCACCATCTTGCACAACAGGTCCTTGCTCTGTGGCTGGGCTGGGCCAACTGAGTCCTCCCAGGCTGCAAAAATATGGAACACTTGAAATTGCAGTGATCAAAAATATTATAGTATGTTATGTATACTAAACACATTCTAGGCTGCTCCCTGCATAGAATCTCCCAGATGTACCTGGCAACAAGGGAGAGAGAGATTTGAATACTAATGTCAGCTGGAGGAGGGGGCCCTTATTAGTATTTTGGCTAATTGCCAGGTTGCCTGCTCTTGAAAAATTTGCCTGTGCTGAGCTAGACATTTTTTTCATGTGTAGAAAATTTTATTGAGTGTTGGTAAGGCTTTATATTTTCCTAATGCTTCCTACAGTCAACTGTGTGAAGGTTCACAGGAGCCATGAGGTCAGTGTTTCTAGCTCAAAGGCCTTTAGGCCTTCTTTGGAAGACTTGGAAAACTGTAGCAGCTGAACAGGCCCAGAAAAGACATTGCAATTTTGGAGAGCACCAGATGCAAACTCACAAAATGAAGAAGTATTTTTGTGTTTTGTGGACTGGGGGGTGAGATTGTTGTTTTGCTTGTTGGCTTGATTCTTCTTTTTTTTTTTTTTTAGTAAATACAGATGACTAACTCAGGGCCTCCTTTTCTCCTTCCCTGCAGGCAGAACAAAATCTCTGATGAGTTGCTTGTTCAAAAGGTTCCCACTGATTTTACCTTTGGGTCTGTTGTAACTTTCTCATTGTTTCATGTAAGCATTTTCTGTGGTAATTAGTCTGTAATAGCATAATCCCTGGTGGCCTTCCTGGAGTGTCTGGACTCTCTGGGTTGAGAAAGCTCTGCTGGGGGGCAACATATTTTTCTCTAAGTGGGAAGGGCAAGAGTTGATGTTGTGAATGGTATCCTGATTATGATGGAAAAATCTCTCAGAAGAGGAAAGTTTTGCAGCATTTCCTAGAAATTATTCAGGCTACATTTGTCTGATTTCCTCTGGAAGACCCCAGCAACCAAGACAGTGTGTGTACATTTTGTCCCTGGCTGCTTCCCTGTGGCCTCTGTGGTCTCTGTTGTCCCAGAGGAACACAGGTATCTCTGTAATTTGTAGATGCAGGTGCAGGCTTTTTTTGTAGCTGGGCACAGACACATGCAGATCTTTGAAGTCCAAGCCCTTCAATGGCAGTGGAAGCAGATTATAAATCCTCTTCAGCTTCCTAAAATGCAACAGCTAGAGTCATCTGAACTGTGAGGCCATGAAGGAAAACTAGGTTTTTAAAGCCTTTTTAAAAATGAAGTAGAGATTTGATACTTTATGTTGGTTGCATTTCCTCTAAATGATTTTGACAAACTATTAATATGAATGCCTTTAATTTCAAGTTTTTCCTTTTTGGATATAAGAAAGTTAAGACAGCCTTTCAGGAGTATGGCCACAGACAGAAGAACCAACATGTCCAGGGGAAAAATACACCCGTCTCATGGGAACTAGTAGAACAGAAAGGGCTTGGAAATCCTAGTTTTGGAAGCTTGTCTCCAGACAGGGGATTTCTGCAACAAGACAGTCCCTAAAAATCTTAACTTACAACTGCAGAAGCTCTTCTTGCTCTGTAGGGGAGTCACTTGGAGTGGGGCTTGGCTGCCTGAGCTCTCATCTTGGGCCCTTGGACACATCCCATGACTCAGTTTCCGTGTGTAGAACAGAGGTTTCTCTTGATAGTCTTTATAAAGCTTATTTGAAACCTTTTGGTGAAAAGGGCCATAGTGACTAGATGCTGGTGGTGTGTTCATGGCAGAATCAGTGTGATCTGAAGTCAGAAGGACCCCTGCACAGGACCAGAGTCAGTTTTATTGCCTAAGTCCCGTTTTCTGAACACCCCGAGAGTGGATTTCTGTCCAGTGCTGGCCAGGACGGTGTCAGTGTGTGCAGCACAGAGCAGCCGTGCTCACACAGGCGGTGTCCTGCCACTCGCTGGGGACACTGCCACAGCTGTCCCCTTTCTGTGCGCCCTGTGGAGGCCCATCCCTTCCTACCTCCATTCAGCCTCCTTGTGCCGAGCAGTGGGGAAGGATGGGGACACACAGGCCGTTCACCCTGCCAGCAGTACAACACACACAGGGCCAGTTTCGTGTTCTTGACAGCTGTGATTTCACCTCCGTAACATTTACATGCAAAGTGAACGGGCTTTTTCCACATTATTTTTGCTGCACAGAGAAACGGACGAGGATTTCCCCATCTGCCACACGAAGGAATGAGCGAGGTAAGATTTAAGCATTTCCCCACCATTCACGAAAACNCCGGGCTTGAGTGGCAAGTTGTTTGTTCCAGCGAGCACCAGCTGCTCGGCACTCCGGGCTCCGCTGCTCCGCTCCGCGCCCCGCCGGCCTCCCCGCCGCTACAACTTTTGCACCCTCTGCTCTCTCATCCCCTGCTCTCGCCCTCGGAGCCAGGAAGGGACAGACGGAACCGGGGAGGGAAAAGGGGAAAAAAAAAAAATAAGGCACCGACAAAAAAAGCCCCCCCCCCCCACC
>VWYE01025982.1:0-92148 GCA_013398995.1 Alaudala cheleensis | reverse complement strand
TTCCCCCCCGTTCCCAAAAACTTCCAAAGTCCCCTTTTCGGGTGTTTTTTTTTTTTTTTTTTTTTGGGCTGAGGAAGATTTTCCAGCGAGCCGATAGGTGCGAAGAAAACGAAACAAACCACAACAACACCCCAACCGGCTGGGCGCTTGATTCCCGTTTTAATGCNCTCTCTCATCCCCTGCTCTCGCCCTCGGAGCCAGGAAGGGACAGACGGAACCGGGGAGGGAAAAGGGGAAAAAAAAAAAATAAGGCACCGACAATAACAGCCCCCCCTCCCCCTCCCCCTTCAAAAACACAACATAAACCCCAGGGATAGATGAACTACAAATGAGAAAGAGGAAAAGATGGAACTGCACATCCTAGAGCACAGGCTCAGAGTGGCCAGCATAGCCAAGGAGAGCATCCAGTTGTTTACCTATGGATTAATCAAACTTGCTTTCCTGTCCTCTAAGACGAGGTAGGTGCTGGGGATGGGGGCGGGGGGCGTCCTCCTTGCGAGGGGACAGGGTGCTGGGGCCGTATCCCCCTTGCTACAGGGGGACTGGGTGCTGGCAGGGCACCCTCCTTCTCTCACAGGGGCTGGGGTGGGGGGCATCTGCCTTGCAAGTGAGCAGGGCAGCCTCCTTGGAAAAGGGGGTGGGTTGATGGGTGCTCTCCTCCTTAGGGTAAAAAAATAAATAAATAAAGCAGGGTCCTGGAATGGAGGACACCCCTCCTGGCAAGGGGGCAGTGTTGGGGTGGGGGTCACCCTCCTTCCTGCAGAGGGGCAGGGTGCTGGGGTGGGTGATGGCACCCTCCTCGCAAGAAGTCAGGCTGAGGGGGGACGCCCTCCTCTCCAGAGGACAGGGATTTGGGGGCTGAGGGGAACACCTGCGCCCTCCCTGCGCACAGCCCCCCATCCCAGGACTGGGAGATGGTGATGAGGATCAGCGCTGGAGTTGAGGGTGTCCCCGTGCGGCTCTAGGGCAGCCCCAGAGCGGCTCCTGCTTCCCGCTGCCCGCCCGGGCCGGCTGCGCCCGGCGATGAATGAGAACAGGTGGGGGCCGGGGGCCCGGCCGGGCCGGCTGCGGGCTCGGGCGGCCGCCGGACAACAAAGGCAACAACAGCAGCCCGAGCAGGAGGAGTGGTGGGGTTTTTTTTCCCTCTCTCGCTCTCTCTGGGTTCTGTTGGGTTTTGGTTTTTTTGGTTTTGGGGTTTTTCCCCCCCCCCCCCCGGATTGTTGTTCTTTGCGGCACTTACAAGAAGAGCGGGTCCTCCACTCGCGGGTTTGTTTAAAAGGTGCTTTTCCAGTGCTGCCAAATTGGGGGAGGATGAGGGGCAATGCCTGCCTTGCTCTTAAAAATTGTGGTATTAAGTAATTTGGATTGTGATAGTTTTCAGGAAAAAGGAAAACGTAGCGGAAGGCACTGAAGGCACTGTGAGAATTATTATTTTTGTTTATTTATGGGGAGGAAAGAAAATACTGTGGCCAGTTTGTTGGATGTATGTAAGGTGCTAGGCCTTTTGCTCAAAACAACTTGAATTGCAATTGCAGATTCTTCTGTCTTCACTTAGTTTGTTGACTTCACGCTATTCAGAAAGAGGAATGGGAATGTAAATAACACAATTCAAACTCTTCTTGTTTTTCCTGCCTGATAATTAGTATTTCAGTTTTCTCCTCACATTCATTCTCGTATTAAGGTGGGAAATTTTCTATGGCAGTAGAAAAATAATGAATAGATATTTAAGATATAGAAAGCAAATTATTTCAAACTGTAATTCAGTGCTCTCTGTTAAAATGCTTACAGATGAATGGACCCATTTGTGGTGTAATTTGATTACAGCCCTTTATCTTAAACTTCATGCCTTGAAATTTCACTCTGATTTGGGGCTTGTCCCATTTGGCTTGCCACTAACATTGTTTGCCGTGTAAAGTATATCAGCACCTTGTTTACTGCCGTCCCTGAATACTCCACAGGGCATTAAAGGGTCCTCAGTCTTAATCTTCTATTTTTTTTTGGTTTTGGGGTTTTTCTGAAAGCTGCTGATGATTTTTTGAAGGTCTTGTTGCTTCCCCTCCCATGCTTAAAATGTCACTTTTACTGTCAACAATGAAGTCTTTAATCTGTCACTATTAATGCATAGACTGGACTTTCATGAGGCTTTTTCTGTTTATTGGGGATTTTTTCTTTTTTAACTTCAGGGATGGTCCTGTTGTCTTTTTGTTTCATATTGCATTTCACATTTTCAGTGTTAGAGAGCTGTGAAAGGGTCAGGGCAGTAATAGAAGCCCTTTGGGGTTTGATACCTTGTCCAATATCTGGGTGCAGCACCTGACAGTTCTGTGCTGTTTCTGCTTGCTGTGTTGTCTTTTAACATATACACCCTGAGCATCAATCTTTCCTTACCTTCCATGGAATCTCACTGATCAGGAACAACAGATGTTTGTGGAATGATTCGTTGGCATGGGAAACTTCTCTTGATTTCCCTTTTGTTCGTTTTGTTGTTTTTGCAGGCAGTAGAGATGCAGGGGAAGCTTGTTTGTGTCATCCTTGAGACAACTGACAGCTCTGAAATGCTTTTTCCTGTGTGCTTTTGCATGCCCTGGGGCAAACAAGGTCCCTGCCCCACAGCTGATGAACATCATGTGTATGGGAAAGATGAGGGTCTCTGGGAGATGTAGCTCTATACATTTATCACCCCACTGTGTCGCTTTCCTCCTCCTTTAAAAAGTGAATATACGCAAAAGTCAATAACTTTTTATTGGGGTGCAAGGCAAATCTCCCCTCCCACACACCCCATCTGCAAAGAGCCCCTCAGGGGAGTGAAAGAGGGAGGTGCTCCACATCCCTGCTAATCTTTTCTGATGGGATAAGATACTAGTTACTGTATCACCTGCATTTTTCCCGGTGAGACCTTAAACAGAGTTTTACTGGTGCTGCAAGGCTGCCAGTAAGAAATAATGATTTGTAGGATAGATGTGATCCAAAGGGGTGACAATGACATCATCAGTATTCTTGCGTTAGTCATGCAAGAAACTGGGGTTTTTGCATAGCCTCCTGTGATTTGGAGGGTCTCTTTCATGTTGTCATACATCAGGGAAAAGGGCTGGAACAGTTGTTTTTTTTTTAATCTTGCACGTTTTTCTTAATCCTCTTGGGAAGGAAAAGTAACAAATCTCCCTTTTTATTTGGCCTTTTGCCACTCTCTCACACTCTCCCCCTTGTTCATAACACAAGTGTTTTAATTTAGCTTCTGTTACAATAGCAATATTTTCTTGTACAGAGAACAGCAGTTTTGAGACTATTCTGATGGCCAGGAGCAAGACAGCAGCTAACATGGTGAAGAGGTGAGACCAGCAGTGAATAAAATAGTGGGCTGAACTGAGCTGAAAGAAAAAACTGTTAATCATAACTTTTAAGTCAGGCATGAGGTATTTTATTCAAAGTTGCATTAAGAGAGGTCAGCTAGGAATAAATAATAGTGGAACTGCTAAGCAGTTACACTGAGGATTGTGCTCTTGCTGTTCTGCTTTTGTCAGTGCAGGCCTACTGATTTCAGCAGGCTCTGCCAGGCACCCCAGTGGAGGAGTGATCCATGTCTTTTTTAGTTGCATGCTGAAGATTTGCATGTCTCTGATGTTTTTGCTGTTGCTGTCATTCTGGTGTTTCATTGATTGTGTTGGTAAGGGCATGGTGCTAATAGTGCCAGGGTTGGGAACTCAGTCCTTGTACTGGCCATACACCTAAGAGTTGGACTCAGTAATCCTTGTGAGTCCCTTCCAGCTCAGCATATTGTGTCTCTGTGTCTGACTTGAATGTTCCTTGCTGCCAGGGATTCTCACCTATTCAGAAGCTGTGCAGTGTGTTTATGTATGTAGATATAACAACTGTGTGTGGCTTCACCATTGCATTATTTTTCTTTTCTGTTTGCCTTTGTAAATACTAGTTGTCTGGGACAGAGAACTGTGCTCATCTGAAAACTCCCTCCTTCATCTCCCTGTGTGCTGTGAAATGAGCAGCTTCCCTCACACCAAAACTACCACCAACACAGTCTCTGCTTCCTTGGTTAAAGTGTCTCATGCTCCTGGGAGAGGTGCCACAAGTAACCTGCTCAAGGACTTGATACAAATACTGTTTTGCTACATTCCTGTCATGATTTCTTTTTTCCTAATTGCAAAATATTTTATAGCTGCATCCAACAATGGAAAGTTGTGGATTGTGCAGCTGGGATGGGGCACCCCTGGGTGTGTGCACAGCCTGGGGAAGGAGATGCTGCAGAGCAGCACCACACAAAGGGCCCTGGGGCTCCTGGCTGATGGCCAGTGGGATGTGAGGCAGCAGTGCCCTGGAGCCAGCAGGGACATCCCTGTCCTGGGGCACCAGGCCCAGCAGTGCCAGTCCTAGGGAGGGGATTGTCCTGCTCTGCTCTGGGGCAGCCTCACCTCCAGGGCTGGGGCACTTTGGGCAGCCCAGTGTAAGAAAGGTATGAAACTATTAGAGAGTGTCCAAAGGAGGCCCTGGGGACAGGGAAGGGCCTTGAGGGGAAGCCCTGTGAGGAGCTGTGAGGGCACTGGCTCTGCTCAGCTGGAGAGGAGGAGACTGAGGGGAGCCTCACTGCAGCCTGCAGCTCCCTGGGGAGGGCAGAGGAGGGGCAGGCACTGATCTCTGCTCTGTGTGACAGGGACAGCAGCTGAGGGAATGGCCTGGAGCTGTGTCAGGGGAGGTGAAGGTTGGATGTCAGAACAGGTTGTGCCCCAGAGGGTGGCTGGGCACTGGGACAGGCTCCCCAGGGCAGTGGCTGCAGCACCGAGGCTGGCAGAGCTCGAGGAGCATTTGGCCAATGCTCAGGCACGGGGTGAGACTCTCGGGGATGGTGCTGGGCTGGGCCAGAAGTTGGACTCAATGATCCTTGTGGGTCCCTTGCAGCTCAGCACGTTCTGTGGTTCCTTTTAGTGCACAGGAGTTAAATCTGGTTGGAGGACAGTTTGGGGTAATGCATGCATTGAGCACCAGTGCATGCAATAGGTAGTAGGAAGGTGTGCCCTTGTCTTTTGAGAGTGTATAAAAATATATGGAGAGTCCAGGAGAATAAATTGGGGTCAGGGTTCATCCAAGCACTGTAGTCAACCTGATTTCTGGGTAATGCTTTTGTAGACCCCTGAACATCTGGAGTCAATGCTAACTAATAATCTTTCCTGATTATTCCAGTAGCTAATANGCCCTGTGAGGAGCTGTGAGGGCACTGGCTCTGCTCAGCTGGAGAGGAGGAGACTGAGGGGAGCCTCACTGCAGCCTGCAGCTCCCTGGGGAGGGCAGAGGAGGGGCAGGCACTGATCTCTGCTCTGTGTGACAGGGACAGCAGCTGAGGGAATGGCCTGGAGCTGTGTCAGGGGAGGTGAAGGTTGGATGTCAGAACAGGTTGTGCCCCAGAGGGTGGCTGGGCACTGGGACAGGCTCCCCAGGGCAGTGGCTGCAGCACCGAGGCTGGCAGAGCTCGAGGAGCATTTGGCCAATGCTCAGGCACGGGGTGAGACTCTCGGGGATGGTGCTGGGCTGGGCCAGAAGTTGGACTCAATGATCCTTGTGGGTCCCTTGCAGCTCAGCACGTTCTGTGGTTCCTTTTAGTGCACAGGAGTTAAATCTGGTTGGAGGACAGTTTGGGGTAATGCATGCATTGAGCACCAGTGCATGCAATAGATAGTAGGAAGGTGTGCCCTTGTCTTTTGAGAGTGTATAAAAATATATGGAGAGTCCAGGAGAATAAATTGGGGTCAGGGTTCATCCAAGCACTGGGTCTATGTAATGTAGTCAACCTGATTTCTGGGTAATGCTTTTGTAGACCCCTGAACATCTGGAGTCAATGCTAACTAATAATCTTTCCTGTCTATTCCAGTAGCTAATAAAAAGATTTGGTGGTAAGCAGTGAAATAGTTGAGGGAGAAAGGTATTATTTAAATTGTAAAGTTATTAAGTTATAACTAGAAGAAGTTGAGCAGTTAGTTTGCTCACAGGCCTGGGTGGTTAAAGTAATTGTAGGTCATGTGTCTAGCATCACAAATTTCAAAATCTCTGAGGGTTTTTTGATAGTCTTTGGTTTGAGATGATCATTATTTCTAAATGCTGAAGAGAAGGAAAAAGTTCTGCATATGTAAAGGTTGAGACCATGGTCACCTGAAATGTTTAAGGCAGCCATTCCAAAAGTGCCTGTCACTCTGGGTTGTTTTTCAAGATGCTCCAGTTTCTGTTTATTGGTGACTTGACACAGAATTACAGACACTTTGCAAGCTTACAGGTTTGGCCCTGCATACAGACTACTGTCCATGTGCATGGGATGCTTCCCAGAGAAGCTGGATGGGATGGTGGAGCCATGCTGGGCTCTGCTTTGGGTTTGATTCTGCTTGTCATACAGCCACTACAGTGGGATGCTTGCAGGCAGAAGGTATTCTTAGTGTGGAGAGGTCCTTAAAAATATTAATTCCAATTAAAATGTAGCAAGAAGTGAATGGTGTTAATGTACAGAATAAGTTGGGTTTTCTTTGGTTTTGAGCAAAAAATAACACTAGGTTTGTTGTCTTAAGGTTTGTGGTGGTATTTTTAGTCATCTGTCCATTTTGCTTAGTAATAATTGACACCTCTACTTATGAACAGTGTGCTGTTGCTATTAATATAAGTGTTTCTCATTCCCTGATCACTTGTTTACTGTGCATGTGTCCTGAAATTGGAGATACTGTAATAAAAGGTCTATTTTGGACTTCAGAATATAATAGGACAAACAAGTGCTTAAAATGTATCCATGCATCATTTGAGGACATTGAGATCAGCAGTCTGTTTCCTTTGGTATGAACTCAGACAAACACATGTTGTTTATGCCCTTATAAGAGAAACAGATCGGCCTGCAACACTGGATGATTATCTGGCAAAGGCAAGTTACTCCTGTCATTAAAACCTTTTTTTTTCTCTCTCTCATGGCTTCTGCCATCCTGTGCATCTCAAGAAGACCACTGAGTAAAGGCTTTTGCCAGTTACAAGATCCTATCTACTCATCCAAAACATGTTGCTCATGTTTTCTTTTGTTGTGGCAAAGACTCCTAAATGCCTTGAATATTTTAGTTTGTTTTCTGGGTGTGTATATGTGTGATAGCTGAGGTTTGGGGATTTCTTTTGCAGTCTGATTTGGTGACCATCTGTCACAGAAGGACTGAGTGCTGATGTCCAGACTCCACAGGAGGCTGGAGTGATGGGAAACCTTCATGGCTAAAGCTGCCTGCCCTTCCCCAGGGCACTCTGCTGCCCTGGTTGTGTCACCATGGGCATTTGTGGTGCTGAACTTGCTGGTGGATGTTCAGGATGAGTGGAGCTACTGAGAATCAGCTAACTGAGTGGGTGGAGAGAACAGAATTTACTTGTTTGGGTTAAGGAAGTATATTAGCTCTTTAACTGTGGATGCCATCAGTTTACATTGAAGGCTGCTGGGTGTTTCAGCTGCTGCTGGGCTGTGAGAGCATTCTGCAGTGTTTTAACATGTTAAGCCTTGGAAGGAACAAATTTCCTTCCCGATGGTCTCTTACTGTTTATCTACAAATGTTATTTTTCCATTTATGTTCTGCTTCTGGCACATGGCTTACCAGTGGGGCACTGCCCAATTTTCTCTTTCTGTGCCTGGCAGTTCTGTCATGCACTCAGTCCTCAACCTACCATGTGGTCCCATCAGGCTGAGGCTGATGCCAAGTCAGAAGCTGACAGGAGTGCTCAGAAACTAAATGAGATTCAAAAGGCTGAATGGAAGTACTAGATCAAACCCAGAGTGCAATGTTGGGCAGCACTGTGTACTGGAGAAATTTCATTTAGATATTGTACTTTTAAATTAAATAAATATTTGCCTGTAGTTTGCAGTGGGATAGTTGTTTATCCTTATTTCCCATGCCTCAGTTCATTGGGAAAGCTGTCACATAGATGAGATGCATCACCTGTGGATAAGGGACAGTATCAGTTATGTAAAAGCAATATCAATGGTGCCTGCTCATATTGAGCTGAGAAATAGAAAAGAGGAAAAAATATTCATCTTTTGCCATGTAACTCATTAAAGATCCCCTCAGACAAATATTTTATTTATTAGATTGAGGTGAAAGTCAGTAT
This sequence comes from Alaudala cheleensis, assembly GCA_013398995.1. Classification (NCBI taxonomy): domain Eukaryota; kingdom Metazoa; phylum Chordata; class Aves; order Passeriformes; family Alaudidae; genus Alaudala; species Alaudala cheleensis. The sequence goes on along the minus strand of VWYE01025982.1, from coordinate 84,030 downwards.
TTAAATTAAAAATGTGGCTTCTGTCAGTTAGATGGTTCTTCCTGCAAGCTGGTAGTGGTATACTTCAGCAATAGAGCCAGTGCAGGTCTGTTAAGGGAAAGTATGAATACTGTACATTCATCATCTAGAAGTAACAGCCAAATTGTTCATTTTGAATAGTTTGAATCCACAGTCTGCCCCTCCACTAAATTGTAACTTAAATTGGGCTCTGTTTGATGGCTGAATTCTTCGACAATGCCTTGGTCGTTCTCTATAAACATCCAAATCTTTCCATTGATTTTTTTTTTTAATTGTTTAGCACAGCACCTCATTTATCCAACACACAACTTCTTAGTCATCCTGCATGTTAGAGTTTTAATATATTTAGGCAATTCTTTCTCAGCAGAAACAGTACGGATTTGTTCTTTTGTTTACTGCCAACTCAAGAGTAAACCCCAGCTCTGATCTGCTGGTAACTGAGGGCTGGTAAAGGAAGAATTATCCGACAGGAATGTGAGGAAATATCTCCATTCATTATAGTTCAGAATCAGCAGAGCAAAGCCTCTAAGCTGCTGTTAGAATTTAAAAGTAAAAAGATCTCTTCTCCCCACCCTCAGCTCAGCTTAGTTTTGTGTAGTCAAGATATATTTGTTAAGAAACAGGCAAAACAACAGGCAAAAATGTTCTTTTGTGGCACAAAAGCAATGAAGATTGATTAAGCCAGTTTCATGGCTGTACAAGCCCTTGTTAGTCCCAGATGTACTACACAAAGTTTTACTGTGCTGACCATTGAAACAAAGAATCTGATCTCATTTTTGTGGTCTGATAGATAATAAACATTATGTACTGGTTATTCATGTTTTATTTTCACATCCAAAGAAATCCAGTGAACACCTAAACTTTCTCACCAGCCAGAACAATCTTACTTTGGTCTGTTAAATGTTGCTTATTGGAGATTAAAATAAAAAGCCTAATTGTGATGTGCAGCCTGCTGTAATACCAGAGATACCAGATCTCCCAGCAGATAACAGAGCTGCTGCTTAGCACAGGGTTGGCACTTAGAAGAGAGAAGTGGCAAGTTTGCTGGGTGGCAGAAAACCATTCATTAATCCTTTGGGGACCTCTGAGGTATGCTTTTGTGGGGATGCCTGGGTAGGCAAAGTGATTTTTTTGAAATGTTGTGGTCCAGTTAATGTTTGGTAATGTGATGGAATAAATATTTTTAAGATATTTGTGCTTCTTATTGGCCAGTAATTGTAGAGAGATGTAGGCTGTTATTCATGGTAAGCTGTCCTTGACCCAAATCTTTTCAATACAAATTGTTTGTAAAGTAGGAACCAAACCCTCTCAGGAGTGTGAATATATGATTGACTGAGATTTAACTGTAAAGGAGAAGTTCATCTGCTTTTCCTGTGAAGTTTTAGTGTTCTTATAGAGGATACTAGAGATGGCACAAGGTGTGCTTATTTAAGAGTAAAATGCAACCTTTAGGTCTTATGCAAAGTATTCAAATAGATGATACTGGGGAAATTTCTGAACCTGAGAGGGGAAAATTTACAAGTTTTTGACATGGGTAAGACACTTTGAAATGTGTGACTTTCCCTGTCTTTTTCCACTCAGGCCTTTTAAGAATGTTCTATGAAGATATTCTGGGTAATGAAGTGCACTGCTTTTAGCAGTATCTGAATATTTATCCTAGTTCTGTGGTTAAAAGATCAGTATTCAACCCTTTCTTATGCCATGCATGTTTTTACAGGGTGAGTTGGTGGAAGTTGTTCAGTCTGAGACCTTGACTGAAATGGCCCATGTTAATCTTGTTTAACATTTGTAGCTTTTATTTCTTCTCCTAAAGAAAGATTGACTCTTTTCCCTTGATAACCTTTAAGGCACTCACTTGCAAATAAATGTAGTCTTGGCAGGAAGAAAAAAAGGTAGCTCTTAATATTGAGAAGATATACTCTGCATGCATCTAAGCAACTGTATGCATTTACATAGATTTACTTAGTCTTTATTTCTGTGCTTTTTTGAAAATGATGGATGACTTACCAGGTGATTAGTCTTTCAGTTGTGATCTTCTTCAAGCTGCTTTTGGGTGGAAAGCAGAGTTTGTAACATGGAAAGCAAACATTTTCATTTGCTCTTTTAAACTACTACACAGTATTAAAGTGCTAAGTATTTAGGAAAAAAAATCTCAGCTTATTTTGTGTTTATAACTAAGCAGTGTAACATGACCTGTACTAAACAAATGAAGCCAGTGGTGACTTGAGACTGTGCTTGGCAAGACTTTGGAGCTGGGAGGTCTCAGCCTCCCACATCCACTTATTTGCAGACTGGAAGGAGAAAACCAAGTTTACTTGCTTTTTCAGCTCCTAATTTGTTTCCTAACCTGGAATTAACTAGTGATCATTTTGAATTAAACAGAGTAATTTGAAATGAGGAGAATATTCACCCATTTTGTGGAAGATAATATGCTGTCAAAATCTGGTGTATTGCATAAGTGGACTGGTTACAGTGGCTTTGTCAGTGGTTTCTCCTCAGCTGACTTAATTTACTTTGGAGTAGCAAACATATTTTGATAAATGTTTAAATTATCTCCCTTATACCACTGCAAAAAATTTTGCATTTCAGGTATCTTTGTATCATATTAATTATTTTCATATTGCAGCTACTTGGTTGCAGAAGTGGAGTGGAAGGCCAATAGACTTGGCCTTTCTTTGCTGTGGGGATAGATTTCAGGCCATTTATGATATACTGAGATGATGTGTTGTGAGTTGCATGTTATTGCCATGTGGCATTTTTGTAAAGCAAGCAGAGTTTTGTTGTGTGTGGTTGGTTTGCATCTGCTGAGCCAGCGAGGTGTGAAACCACACACTTAGGCTCAGCCTTCCTTGAGCTTACTGCAGGTAGGACTAGTTAGTGAGTGGTTTTCTGCTGTGGGTGCTGGGACTGTGTGCTTTGCATTAGTTCCATCTCACAAATTAAGTGGTCACAAATTGACATAGATTATGTTTGTTAAGAGATTTTTCTTCAGGTAAAATGCCAGCAATGTAGAGTGGTTATAGCATTTTTTTTTTCAAACAAAATCAATATTTCATTATGGAAAATAAAATGGATGTAGTTACATGGTAATGGTAAGTACAGGTGTGCCTACATTCCTGAGGAACAGGGCATCATTTTTAACACAGATTTTGTTTTTCAGTGATTGTTTTCTTGTCAGTATTTCTGGCATACGCTGTAACAATATTTTGATGACTGCCAGAAACTCCTTTGCTACACCAGTGTGATGGTGGCTGAACACAGAAAAGTGAGCAAGAATTAGGCTTGACCAGAGCAGGCTTTATGGTTTAATGAGGAGAAAGGTGAAGGGAAGTGATAAAGGCCTTGTGAAGGAGCATGGATGGCTCATGACTGCCTGGGAGCCTCATGTGGGTGGCACTCATGTTTAATGCAATAGGGGAGCCTCAAGCTTCTTGTGCAGTTCCCATTCCAAGCCTGGAACATTGTCACAAACTTGGAAAACAGCAGATCTTCACAGACTGGATGAGGTCAGGAAGGATCTCTGAAGATGATGCAGCCCAACCCCCCAGCTCAAGGCAGAGGCTACTCGAGCAGCTTGCTCAGGATTTTGTCCATTGGGATCTGATGTTTAAGGCCATGCATGGAGCTGTGCTCTCTGCTGTGTTACCATGTTGGTGACCTCACTGACTTTGTAATGCTCTGCTCCATTTGGCATTACTTTCCACACATCATTATAATGTGTGATTTAATGTCTCATCTCAGCACAACAAAGTGTTTTTTAAACATTAAAGTGAAACTGTGCAACCTCTTGGTTGTGAAGAGGACTGTTGGGATGAATGAGAGACTGTTTACTGCAGTAGTTCATTGGTCCTTTGTGCTGCTTTGTGAGCATTTCAGGTGAAAGTGCTTATTGCCTTTAAACTGTAAAAAAACTACCTGAAACAAACTGTATGCCAAAAATTTCCATAGCTCGCTAAGAGCAAAGCTTGCCTTGGGAAAGGGCATGTGTTCACTTCTGTGCTGGTGCAGACAACTTAATTACAATTTGTAATGATGTTGGATAGATACATAAGACTAATGAAGCTGCTTCTACCCAAGCCCTCTACACAGAATTTTCATTCGTGTCCTTGACCTAAGGGAGAAGTATCAGACTGACATGAAGCCCAAATGTGACTTAGTTTGACTTTAATGTGCAGTATTGTATGGTGCATGCCCTGCAGTAAATGCTGTGCTCTGGTTATTGTGCAGTTTCTGAAATTCCACTGGAAGAGTGGTCATGTGATGGAGCCTCACTGTAGGGAAGTGTTTGCTCTGTACTCTTCCTGTTGGTATCAAGTTACTCCAAGCATTTCGGAGTGGTTCTCACAATTCCTGTACATACAGTCGTGCTGTTGGCTTTGTGCCTTATCACATTACCCATCCCAGTGCTGTATTCCTGGGGGTGCTGAGGTTTGATCCCAGGACAAGTGCTCTGTGCCTGCAGGTAGGGAAAGCCTCATGTCTGAGGAGGGGTAAGTTATTGCCTTTAAACTGTACCTGGAATTGCTGAGCTATCCCCTGGTAGCTCTTATGCTGTGACAGGCCAGGAATACTTTTTGTTTGCACAGGGTGTGAAATCAGGCCAGAATGATGAATGTAAATGTAAATTAATGTGTTCTGTACCCATTTGAATAGCTTTGTTCATTCAGATGGTGGTTGAATTGTAATCTTAGGCAATGATTTAAATATGAAGGAGTCCTGAAACAATATAGTTACCTATTGGCTTTTGATGATCTTGTAAAGCAGTGCATTTTGAATGGATATGTCATTATAAAGGAGATAACGACCTAACTATTGGTGAAGAGAAAAAAAAAAGAGGAACAGAGTCAGAAATACTAAATAATATATGCATGTAGAAGTTGTATGCTTCATGTAAAATTTGTGTCCTTTTGAGGTGTACATGAGCATACGTTTGAAATTAATTTTCTTCTGTTCATAGTATAGCATTGAAGACTTTAAACTGCTGCATAATTGGCAGTTAAATAATTTTTTAAAGCCTTGCATGGCAAGTTATTGCTGTTTATCTCTTCTTGAGATTTCCTACTACCATAGCCATGTGCTTTTCTTAGAGATGTGTGGATGGCCACACTACATAGAACAGTTAATGGCTCTATTTAGGTGCAGTCTCCATTGTCTGGATCACTTAGGGTGTACTGGGAGCATCATAGCAAAGCAGTTGATGAAATTCCTGTCCCTGATTCTAACAGTTTCCATCTCCAGTGTTTTGGAAGTTGCTGTTAACTTGTTATGTGTGTTCCAAATTCAGGAGATAAAAAACAAACATCAGACATTAATGAGCCTGCCTAAACTAGGAAGAAAAAAACCACAAAAGAAAGCTGGATGACAAGGACACTTGACACCCCTACACTTTAATGCCACCTCAGTACAGGCTCACAGCTGGAGTAGTGTGGCTATGGGTTGGTTAATTCAGAGTTGGAGTGGAAATGATGGAATTGTTAACCTTTCTTTACTCAGGAGAACGAATGGTCAGATAATTAGATTTCGTAGGGAGGAAAACTATTTATATAGGTATAAGGTGTGTGACTAGAAATGGTGTTAATCTTTCTTCAAACTATAGGGGAGGCTTTTTCTATATGTGTTACTGGTATTCACTTTGAATATTACATTTTCTCACATTGTGTTTTTACAGTAATCATTTTCCCCTTTCACTTGGGTTTGAAAAAATTCAGTGGCAGGTACAGTTCCTGGATTCCAAATAGACTGGTATTCATACTTTTTCCTTGGCCTGTTAAAACATACTCCTGGTTATATATTCCTTGCAGGACCAGCACAGTTATAAAGGACAATGAAAGAATTTCATTAAATGAGCCTTACATGAAACAAAAGTTAAAATTAATGAGGACCTACCATTTAAACACTTGTCAAATCTTCTCATTGTCAAGATTTCTTCCCACTTAATGCTCACTTTATATCAAATCAATGTGAGGTACATGATAATACTTTGAGAATCACCTAAGTCCCATTAAAAAAAAGCAAGCACTTGGGTACCCCAAGGCTCACTGGAAACCAGCAGGGTTGGACTCCAGCCGGGATTGGACTCCAAAATGGCTGTTGCTGTTGGAGGAGGAGATGCTTAAGGGATTTAAAAATGTTACGTCCTGCTCAGACTAGCTGGTAACATTCAGGACAGGAGTAAAGCAAAAATGCACCAAAGGGAAGGAAAAGCTTAGTGTGGCTGCTCATGTGGGCAAGAGTGAAGATATATTTCTGAGAATGAGTATGGGAATCAGCAGTGGGGATCTCTGTTCTCTGCTCTCCTAGCCAGGTGGGCTCTGGGCTGGCTGCACTCGTGTCTCCAGCAGCACGTGGCCTCTGTGCTGCCTCAGCAGTGCTCCCTGCAGTGCCAGGCCCTGGTGCAGCCTGTGCTGTGCCTCTGAAAGTTGGGCACGGGCTGCTGGCTTGTTCTGCAGAGGGGGAAACTGAGGCACACAGAAAGGGGAGTGCCTCACCCATCTCACTCAGCACAGCTGCAGTAGGACCTGGCTCTTGTTTTCCAGATCCTGCATAATCTTCACCACTAGGACTACACATTTTAGCAGGACAGATGAAGGCCATGTTTTCAGTCCATGGATTAGCCACTTTGAAGTCATTGTCATCCAGCTGCTGCTTTCTTTTGTGGTTTTTATCTTCCTAGTTTTGGTAGGCTCATTAATGGATGTGTTCTCTGAGTGTGAATTGGAAGATGGATGAGCTTCCAGTGGCAACAGCAGTCTTCCTGAAAGTCACAAAGAAAACCACCAGGAATGTACTCATGTGTATGTGTGGCTTTTAAATACACATAAACACATTTATATATGAACATATGTACAACATGTCTGTAGTTGTATATGTGTGTAATTCCAAAGTCAGAGTTCTCTTGAAACAGAAATTGCCTCAGCTACAAAGTAGAGGTTGCTCCAGCTGGCAAATAAAGCCACATGTTTTTAGGAGCCCTAATAGCTGTGCTTCAGGACAGAGAATGTTTCTCTTCCACTCTCCTTCAGATGACAGCTGCCACAGTGAAGCCTCAGTGTGAAGAATACAATTTTCTGTGGCTGTGTGTTGGGCTCTGGGAAGACTCTGCAGTTCAGAACAATAGCAGAACATGGAGCTGCCAGCAGGCAGTCAGAGTGGACAAGTATAATCATGCACCACTCAGCTTTCAAGGAAATTACAGTTAGTGCACTGACTTGCTCATAATAGCCATCCATTGTTTAGCTTAATAACTTATCAGCTCTCCAGGAACCAGCTAGTGATCACTGTCATCATACACTGCTAATCATTCTGTTCTTAAATTATCCCAAGATGCACTAAGGACCCATCACATCACCTATTAAACCAGCAAACTGAGTGCACTATAATTTTTTTTTGAAGCTAGAAGGAACAATATTACCTACCTTTTTTCTTCTCTTGTTTTGTCATTATCTTTGTCATATGTAATTGTGCCTGTAGGTTTTTATAAATGTCTGGTTGAAAGGACATTGTCAAATTGTGTTGGGATATTTTTAGATAGATAGAGTTTATGTTAAATTGTGGGGTTTTTGTGATAACTACTAGGGAACTGAATCTGAAACCTGCTTTTTAAGGAACATTTGTTTTTCATAAAGCATTTGTGGCAGAGGGGGGATTTTTTTTTAATGGTACTTGTCTGTAGTACCTGAGCTCCTGTCAATCACTAGTAAGTGGAGAGTGATTATCCCTCTTAGACAAATGTAGAATTTAGGCACAGGAGGATAGCCTGATTTACCCAGAGCCATGCAAGGAGCTGTAGAAGAAGAGGAAGGAGAAGCAAGCTGGCTTGAGTCCTGATCCCAGTAGGCCTTCTATTGTGCTGAATGCTTCTGCCTTCTTACCCAAGGGTTATTTGTGAGTTCTGAGCACTGAAGGAGCCTTGGAGTATTTCTTCTGAGGGAAGAGTGGCCATAGCTTCATTTGCAGACATTGGAATGTAAGATCCTAGAATGGTGCAAAGCACCAAACTCTTTTGGGACACCTCTTTGTGGTCAGGAGTGCACAGACATGCAAGCCAGGTGAGCAGATCTCCAACCTGTTCCATGCTCAGGACTGAAATGGTGAGTCTGTTAGAAGGGGAGGGGAAAGCAGAAGTGTGTGCCCAGCTGAAACAGGCCTCCTTGGTGTTCTGAGCAGTGCAGGCAGCTGTGCCATAGCATCTCCTGCTCTCAGCAGTTGTGCTGGCTGTGGGGCTGGCTGTTTTTATTAGACCAGAACAAGTACACCAGGATTTAAATGAAACCCTGAGCATTTTTGTGGTTTTCTTTAATTGTTTGCTCCGTTTTCATCTCTCCTGTTTCTGTCTTGGAAAGACAATTGTATCTCTTGATCAGTGATGACTAAAATTAAAATAAGGACCTTTCTCCTCTAAGATTTATTGCCTGGCACATCTATGTCTGATGAAGTGTCATATTTCATGTTTTGAGAAGATGATGTCTAACTGTGATGTCTCTGAACCATATGAGAAAACACACCTATTATTGTCAGTTCTAGTAATAGTCTAGCTCAGATTATATAGATCCTTGTATATTGTATTGAAAAATGTAGATCCAGCCCTTGTTAATAAACAGAAAAGATCAGGTTGTTACAAAATGGTGATCTCTACAGAGATTAACCTTTGCATCTACTTCAAATACATCACCTGCTTTTGGCAGCAAGAAGTAAAAAAATGCTGAGTAGGTCTGTCATGTCCCCAAGGTAAATTCTGTAATAAGGAAATACCTGAAGCTTGCAGGTGTGGCTTTCTCTTTTCCATGGGAATATTTCCCACTTCTCCAGGAGTTTACCATCTTTCTCTGAAAACAATTGCTCAGGTTGCAAGTCAGTCCTGTTTATTGGCTTCATTTGCTGTAGGGCCAACAAATGGCATTCAGCCCAAACTCCAAGGTTGTCCCAGTTCACTGTATTTTGCACTGTACAAAGTTGAAAAGCATTGCCAGATGAAAAAATAGAATTGAATAGAATTGAATTGGAAAGCCTAAAACATCCTATTAAACAATGGCAACCTGTTCTTTCATACAACGCAATGGCTGTGCAATGATTTACATTACTTTGTGTTTTGAAATGTGTCTGACTTGGTAGTTGTGCTTGACCAGAGCTTTCTCTTGCAAGAAGTATTTCTTTCTTTGCCCTGTCTACAGATACAAGAGTGGAAATGTCAATATTCAAGGCAGTGTTTGTTACACATCTGCTTGGGATGCCCTGCTAACGCAGTTCTCTGCATAGCAAAGTCAACAAGTTTCTCTGTGCTGATGTTGGTGAGTTAGAGTCCAGGCTGAAATATTCACATTAGAGGGAATGTTTGTGTAAAACCCTTTTCATGCAAATTTGACATCAGTATCCTTGAGGTTTCTGGGAAAATACCCTTTTTTGCTTGGTGTACCATGCATTGAGATCCTTGGAAAATTCATGTTATGTTAAAGCCAGGTCCTGATTATCTGCAGTGAAATGTGTGAGTACTGAAAGTCCTGTACTAAGAGCACAAAACATCCCATTTGGATCTAGATGGGCAGACTGGAAGCAACCTGGCATTTTGTTGTTGGTTTCTCAGCCTGGGAAAATCAGCAAGGGACAGGATTACTGATGGTTCTGTCCCCAGCATCACGTTCCAGACTCATATGTATGGTTTCTGCTACTTTAACTGTTCTTTTACCAAGGCTCTCCCATTCCTTTGTTCTCCTGGCTAACTGCTGCTTACAGTGCTCCCATCTTTTTGCAGGGGAGCTCCACTGTGGTTTGGAGCCATTGTTTGTTGTGAAGTGTGAGTGTGAAGGTGCTGGTACTAGGTTTGATGGTTACCTGAGCTTTGCTCTGTTACCTCTTCCTCTTTTATTGCTGCCTGTGTGGCTGTGAGATTCTGTTCAACACTGGTTTGTTGGAGAAAAAAAAATCCATGATGGCTCTGTGCCATCATTTCAAAGAACAGCTATTCATCAGGCTCTTGATGAAGAGGTTTAAGAAATTATTTTGCTCCTTGGGCATGAAAATGCTTGTTAGGAGTGTAACTGGCACAGGACTTCCTTTGCCCTGGGAGTCTGCCCAGAGAGACATTTTTACTCCATTTAAGCCATGGCTCTGCACCCTCAGGAGGCTTTTTCATTGCTGTTTTGTTTACAGCTGTGTGTGCTGCTCAGGGGGGAGCTGTGATGCCTCAGAACAGGTCTCAGACTGCCCAGCAGTAGTGGACTGCCATGCTGGGAGGGGGAGGATGCAGGGCAGAAAGGGTGCAGGGGTATAAAAAACCTGCATGAAAATTTTGGATTTGGGCTGAGTCGTTCTCTTTTTCTTTTTTTTTTTTTTAATTGAAGGAAACATCTCCAGACATCTGTTGTTTAGGTGAAGAGATCAGTTCCTTCAGCACAGGTGGCAGTAGGGTTGACCTCTTCATACTGCAGTTGTTTGGAGCAGCAAAGTCTGAACTTTGCTACTGCTCAAATAATTGTGATAAAATCATCCAGTCATTTTCTCTTCACCAAATGTTTGCCTCATTTTGGAGGCAGGGATTTGATAAAGATGAAATGATTGGATCTCAGCTCATTTTGGAGCTTCATTTTTTTCCTTTGTTCAGGTACCTGTATTACAGCTGGCAGAGGTACAGGCTCATTGTAATTCAGGCAATACCCTCAGCTGAGGAAGAAGTTAACAGGAGTGCAGCCCAATAGTAAATGGCTTTTCATAGACAGTGAGCAAGCTAAGCCCATGTAACGGGAGAAATCTTTAGTCAGTCATAAGCAGTGGCCACACTGACATTAATGCATTTGGAAATGACAGATTTATTCCTATCTGTTGATAGATTCAACTGTTTCTTGCTTTTTCCAGTACAATTATGTTCAATTCTTCAAGTAAAGGATGCTGCCCACTGTTCACACAGCTCTAGAATGAAGCCTCATGCACCAACTGAAATGCCACAGCAGTTGTAGCTTTGCTTTTTGCAGCCTCAGTCAAAAATGAAGCTTATTTTACAGAAATCCAGTAAATTACACTTCAGCTTTTCTTTGGGCAGGTCAGCAGTGATTTGCTTGGAAACCTTGGCATACTGTTGGATTTCTGCTGTGGTGAAAGCTTGCCTATGATTTAATCTAAAAGATTCCCTTCCCCTCCCTCCCCTGCCATTTATTCACCTCAGCACAAAATTATTGCTTTGACATTGTGTGAGTTGATTGCCATGAAGGTAACACCCTTCCCCACAGAGTGAGTGCCCTGGCACTGGAGCTTCCCAGAAATCTGTCAAAACTGCCTCACCTTGGCCTTCATACCTTCACTATGTCTAACATTGCTATTAAACTAGTAGTAAACTTCAGTCCAGGCTTGCATTCTGACAGATTTGAAGCAACAACCTCTGTTACTTTGGGAATTTTTCCCCATGTGTTTGTATGGCCACATGGAGCCTCCTCCTGCAGTGTTTCTAGCCTCCCCAGTCTGTGGATCACTGGCTGGGAGCATGTTCCCTTTGTGGTGCATTCTGGAAAATCAGTGCCATGTAGCTGCATGGCACCAAATTATTGGATGTAATGCCTGTATCCAAAATTGCTAAGTGTCTTTGTGGAAGACTGGCTTCAGTCTGGGATTATCTGATATTCTGGTTAACTGGTTCATTGTTGGCTTTCTCAGAACCCCATAATGTCCCTTGGTCATTTTCTTTCAAATTAACCAGGTTTTCTTGGTCTGAGTAGCTGGTCCTGAAATAAACTAAGTGCTTGGGGTTTTGGGGATTGTATTTACTCATTTTCAGGTTACAATTTGGGTTCCTTCACTGACTGTAGCTTGCTGCCTTTTGGAAGAGGCTGCAGATTCTTTACTGAAGGTTCCTTAGTCTGTTGCCACTCATTCCTTGTCTAGTACTTGTTTCAACATATCAAAACTGTTCTACTGGCTCCCTGAAGCCCTGTAGAGCCTTGCTATGTCAGGGTGTGTGGGAGATATTTATATATATATTTTTGTTGTTAAGGAAATCTCATTTTGAGTCCTTTATCTTTTATATCTCAGGCCTTTGAGGTATTTGGTTCTTCCCAAAATGTGGTGTTTTGAAGAAGTGGTCAGCTGGCTAAAGCCTTTGCTGCTGAGGCACTGAGGTTGTTGGATGCAGCTGAGCAGGTTTCTTGGGGCAGAGACTGTGCAAGGAGCTGGAATGCAGGCTGGGAACTTGCAGTATAGGTGGTAGGACTGTGGGCAAGATCAATTTTGTGATAAAACTTACACCAAAGTCACAGTCTTGATACAGGATTACTGCATCTGTTTTCAGAAGGTTAAACTATATAATGACAAAGCCTTTAATCTTCTCTCTTTCTTTCTCTTTCCCTCCTGTTCTTTCACATACACACAGACACACAATCATCTTTTTTATTCTTCTTTCTCTTTTGTCTGCAGAAGGCAAATTCCTGCAGCATTCCTGGCATAAGGAAGGAGGCTGATAACGCTGGTGTGTAATGCTGAAGCAGGAGCTGAAGCTACAGCTGTTTAATAGTTTCCAGCACAGGGCTCTTACATTTTAGCTGGGGGAAGATTCCTGAGTGAAGCCTCACAAGGGCACTGTGTCCTCTTGCTGCATCCCAGCCCAGTTGTGTGCCCGAGTGCCCTCTCTGGGAGAAGGCAGGGGTTGTGCAGTGACTACAGCACCAGGATTCCTTGCTTCTATTCTTAGCTCAGCAACCAATTTGTTGTAAAGCCTTTGGCAAATCATTCAGGCCTAATCCTGCACACACAGCAGCCCCCAACAAAGTCCTTTCTGTTTTTCACTGGGGGCAGAGGATCAGCTTCTTAACTTCTCCTTTTCTCTCACTCTGGAGGACCACTGAATTGAAAAGTGTGCAAGAAAGTGTGATAATTTGCTCATGTTTATGAGGCAGTGACGTGGGCATCACTGTGTGATGGATGTGGCCTTGCATCCATAAAGGCAGATTGATTGATTGATTGCTGTTATCAGCTGGATCTCTGGAGTACAGGATTTTTGGCCTCTCTCATCAGAATACAGTTTTACATGATTATACAGGATAATGCTGGAAATGGCTCTGCACTGGCCAGATGGCAGGGTCAGTGTAGCGTGGACCTTGCTCAATTGCTTTGTGTGCCAGGATAAGTGCTGCTGCTTTTCTCTCTTTATGTCACTGGCACAGCTAGAAATTGAGGAATTCTAGGACTGCTCATAAATTCTGTGAGATTGAAATTAATACCTACAACGACCTCTGCTTTTATTGACCTTACATTAATTTCCCATCCTTTTGCAAAGGTGAATGGCAGTGCTCATTTTTCTGTGGTGCTTTTGCTTCAGAATAATCTGAGCTGCAATCTGAGAATGAAATGGTGTAAAAAACATTCTGGGCTAGGTGTTAATTTCAGGAGTACCTTGTAAGGTAAAAGGGCCTAACAAAAAGGTACTTTAATCTGCAACCTCCTTGCCTTTCCATTTGGCTGTGCTGTGTTTTGTAGCATGTGGGGTTCTGGTATCTGCTGAGTGCAGCATCTTGCTCTGCTGATTTGTGTAAGGCTTTATTTGCCTGCTGCAGGGACAGAGGTGGATTAATCTATGGAGCTGTCGGCAGAAATCCCTTAGTAGGCTTTTGAGGGGAGATCAGCTTGAAGAAAACTCAACTTGATTTTTGTGTCAGTTGAATTTTTGATAATGTTACAGAAAGTCTGGTCTCTTTGTAAACTTAGTTCTGAAAACACAGAGCCTGGTAGGGGATTTTTTAGGTGGGTAATGTTTGAGTGTAGTGCTCTTGCCTGTGAAGGGACAGGGCTGTCCCAGAGCTCACAGATACTTGACAAATAGGGCTTGAAAGCAGGCATGCCTTGCTGAATGAATTATTTAGTTAAAATAAGAGACAGAAGAGGAGAACTATTATCTTCCATTTCACTCAGGCTGGACATTCTCCTTTCTTCTCTGCTCAGTGAATGTATCCTGTCTCCCACAGCAAGTCATTTCTAGGAGCTGGAGGGCCAGTGGTGCAAAGAGCACAGGTAGCCCATAGTCAGGAGCTTCTCATTTGTTGGGAGCTACATGCCTTACCTTTAAATATGTGTATCAATTTGTTGGTGTCTCTCCAGCTCTACAGTTTTTCTCTTGTCTCTGTCTGCATTTGAGGCAGTGGTCTGGAGCTGCCACCAGTGCTAGTGACTCCTGATCCTCATGGAACTTCACCAAGGGCTGTAGCTGCCAGTGCCCACGTCCCACCCCAGTGCTGAGTTCTCAGACTGATGCACCAGGGCTGGGTCTGTCCCTCCCAAATGATGATGATGATGAAAACAACATCACCATCTATCATACTGTTCTTGGCAGTCACTGCCTGGTTGTGGTTTGGAGCCCTTGTTCAGCAGTCTCCTGTACTTTAAGAGATTCTCCTCATATTGTTCTCATGCTTATCCAAATGCATTTTCTCTTCCTGAAAGCAGAGGAGTTTTCCTGTCTGCCCTCCTTCACAGTTGCTGGAGTCCTCCTGCCTTGAAGGGGAAGGCTGTCTGAAGGAACTTGTTGGCTGCAGTTCTGCCTGAGGGCACCAGTACCCCTTTGGGCAAGGCATGGGATAAGTTTGGGGGTTTGGTTAAGTTGGCTGGTTTGCTTGTCTTGGGAGGACTTGCAACTAATTGTGAGCTTTCAGTTTTCTTCCCACCTCCTTGGTAGAGAAGGTGGCAGCCCTGAGTTCTTCTCACCACTAAAACACAGGAGGGCTCATCCCCAACAAAACTGGCATCAGAAAAGGGGCCAGGAAAAACACTTTTGCTCTGCTTCTCCAAGTACTGCACTGGACTGGCATCTCAAGATGAGCTTAAATGTAGCTTAGTATTGACTAAGTTGTGCACTGGCTGACTTTAGTATTTTTATTAAAGCCAGCCCAAAAACTAATGGAGGCTCTTTGATTCCTTTCTACACTGCTAGTTCATTTCCATTCATTTTGCTAAGGTTCCAGCCATAAAGCAGTTTTTTGGTCATTTTGTGTTAATCTCCTTCTGTTGACACTAGAGCACTGTGTGATTTAGGGCTTTGTTTTCAGCCATGATATGAAGGCTAATTACTTCCTTCTGGCATCCTCTCAGTAAGAAAGCATGGGACTTAATCTTTCAAAAAGAAAAGCAAGGGAAAATTTTTAAATGCCTAGAAGTGTTTGGTAAGCCTCTAGATTTGAATTTATTCTTCATGGTATAATGACAACAAAACATTAGGAGGTAAGCTCTGAACTCCATAGCTCTGTCTGTGTGGACACAATTTCCTATTTGGTTGATTGTCCTCACTGGGTATAATTCTGCAACTGAAATTTAACCTGTGCCTCAGGATGTTCAGTAGTTAGGGGTATGGTGTGGATATTTATGTTTATATAAAAGTATGTATTTGTCTCATTCCAGCCTTGTGACTTGCTTTGATTATCCATTATCTTCTAGATAATTAAACTGTCCATTTTTTCCTGTCTCTTTCTTCATATTCTCCTTTGCCTTAATTTGATAAGATAGGGAGAGACTACATCAGGAAACTTTGGAGCAGTAGTAGATTTTTTGTCAGTGTGTGACTGTGTGATAGTGTTTCACAGATATTCCAACCTAAAGACAGGCTGCTGTGCAGTATGGGAAGGAAAAGGTTATTGCTCCTCAGCAAGTGCCACTTCAGGACATCAGGGAACATCAGATCTTGGGCTCACTCATGTAACAGAAGACTGACAAAGCTGTCAGGAATCATATTCCACTTCTGATTAAAGCAGTTGTCGTTAAACTTTTATATAAAATGTCTAAATGGTCTGGACAGTGAGGATTGGAGCCCTGCATTAGAAAATGCACTACTCCACAATGCAGTGGAAATCTCAGATAGTTTGGGAGTGTCTCTCTGTAACCAACAGTCTTGCTAGGAAAGCATGCTTTTATAAAAGCTTGGTTTTTGTTAGAGGGTTGGTTTTGCTCAAGGGTCAGCATTTGGGTTCATCAGGCTGCCTTAGGCCATGCAAAACTTCAAGCACATTAGTCACTCCATTTCAATGTTATTAGCTTGGTATATGGTTAAGTAGCTTAATAAATTGGGAATGCAAGTTGTCAGTTGGGACTGGGGAAATGTTCCCCAAAGTTCCCAGCTGGCCATGACCCCTTTGGCAGAGGAAAAGTCAGGTGATTCTTGTGAAGATGGTCGCGTGGCATTCAAAGGCAGTAAACCCAGCACATTTTAAAAGCAGCTAAGCTCTGTGGAGCATCACAAAGAAATGCTTTTTGTCCCTGGGATCACCACAAAGCTGCCTCAGGCCAACAAGAAGTTTGTATAGTGCAGGATGTGGGAATGAGGTACTATTTGGCTTATATGCTCACAAATAACAGAACAGAAATTCAAATTAATTTTAAATCTCTCCTACAGGGTGGGAAATTGCCACTGTCTGAACCATTTTAAACATTTGAAATAGAGGGATTACAATTCCATAAATGTTTTACAGAGATCTTAACTTTTTGAAAATGCTTATGATATTTCTCAAGACTTTTTTGACCAGATACATAAAGAATATATTAAAAAACAATAGTGCTGTGTGCCTACAAGCTTTATACCAAGGAAGATTTTACAACCTGTACACACCTGTGGCTATTTTTCAGGCACTAAATAAATACAGAATAAGCATTTTTCACTCAGATCAAATATACATGCATTGTATGTATATGCAATTAATTTTAAAATCTTGATATAGACATTAAAAAAAATCTATTATTATTTATGTTCCAATGCAAGCTTCTTCAGTTACACAGCATTGTGTTTATTTTGCTTTTTCAAGTGCCTAACATACATATCTTTGGGCTTCATATAATTGTTTCTATAAGCTTTTAGAAAGGCTCATATCACAGGATCAGTGACTGTAAAACAAATCATCAATCCTGAATTTTATTGCAAGTGGAATCACAAACAGTGTCATATATATACACCTTGACAGTCATAAGGTGGAAATGTAAAGAAAAGATACAGAAATTACTGGAAGAAAAAGCTTGATGAGTGTCTAACTGTATCTTCAGCTGAACAGTGGGATGAGATCTGCCTTAGTGACTGAGCCTGTTTAGGACTTCTCAGATGACTCTCAGCCAAGGATTTGAATTTTGGTTGCATTTTTGAAGAGCAAATGTCCCCACATTCTCAGTGAAGGGCTTGTTCAGCACTGCCCCTGAGCACCACTGGACATTGGCTTTACAGTGTAATTGCATGGGGTCACTTGTGTGGAGACAACACTGAAATGGAGGCTTGTGCTAAGGGCTCTGCATGGGAAACTCTTCTGTTTGAAGTTCATCCTTTGGCCCTTCAGGTTGTAAAAGCTGGTTTGTTCTTTTAAGAAGAAAAGTGCTATAAGAAAAACGAGCACAACATGGACAAGTGCTGATGGCATCTGCTCAGCAGTCAGGGCTTGCCAGGGGCCAGATGGAAAGAATGTGATGGGGTGGTTGGAGTTACTTGGCCAAGTGTGTAAGGTCAGTGCTGCACAACAGCCAAGCACAGAAAACACTGCTCAGAGACCTCTCACAGCTGGCCAGCTGTTTTAGCAGGGGTGTTCCCACAGCCTCTGAATGGAAATAGTTGTCACAGGAACAGTAGCATTTCAGGAGGAGTGGTTAAGCTGTGGAACACCTGCATGTTGGTTGGTTGGACATTCCATTTTCAGCACCAACTTACCCAAATAGGCAAAATCCCCATGAGGCTGGGTCCTAAGAAACAGGAAGACTGGCTTTTAAAAACAAGTTTCTTGCTGTGCTTAGTATCCAAGCTTTCAGTTTAGATTTGTCTGCAAACAAGCCTAAGCCTATGTATTTATTTATTTGATTAGTTTTGTCTTGTGTAATCATGTTATTTGAGGTAGAGATTTGGAGAAAAGATAATTGCTTGTTAACCATGTTGCAATGAGTGATAGTTCAGGATTATGCACTATGCAGACTTCTTGTTGGCCTGAGGCAACTTTGTTGGTGATCCCAGGGACTAAAAGTCCTTGGTTTTTTGACATCAGATATTTAAAAAATATGTGCAGAGAGCAGCTCCCTTTTCTCAAAAACGAGCAGTGGTCTACATGCCCTCAGCAGTCAGATCCTGTGCAATGGATTGGGAGCCCTGGGGCAAAGAACTGGGCTGCTTTTTAAATTACTACAGTATATAATCAGCTTCCTGCTTTGAGGAGGATCTCATTGGCTTGTAAGAGATCTTTCCACATCACTTGCACTTGTGGGGTTTTGGGGGGTTGTGAGGGGTGAGGGTTTTGTGTGTTTTTCTGATTTTGGGATTTGATTGCTGTTGTACCACATTGAAGTGTGATAAGGAACTTAATGCCTGATTTGGGAGAGATGGTCCCAGCCCTAAAGTGCTTGTGCAGATCACTAAGACCTGTCTTTGCATGCAGTTTTGATGAGGAGATAAATGTAATTTGGAAAAGTAGTTTCCATGAACATTGTATTTCCTAAAAAGTGTGTTTGGAATGTTTTTATGATGTGGTGTGCTGGTCTTGACTGGGATATGATGAATTTCCTTCACAGCAGCTGGTACAGGATGCTGGTTTGGATTTCTGCTGGAAACAGTGATGATAACTCAGGGATGTTGTTGTTACCTCTGAGCAGTGTTTGTACAGAGCCAAGGCCTTTTCTGCTTTTCACCCCAGCAGTGAGGAGGCTGGGGGTGCACCAGGAGCTGGGGAGGACACAGCTGACCCCAGGGCCATCCCAGACAGTGTGGTGTCAGGCTCAGGGTACAGAGCAGGAGGAAGAAGGGAGAGATGGACAATCACAGTGATGGCATTTGTTTTTCCAAGTCACCTTTCCAGGGATGGAACCCTGCTGTCCTGGGATGCCCAAACATCTGCCTGCAATGGGAAATGGGAATGAATTCCTGGGTTTGCTTTGCTTTTCTTGTCTCTGTGGCTTTTACTTTCACTATTAAACTGTCTTTATCTCAGCCCATGGGTTTTGCCTTTTACTCTTCAGTTCCCCATCCCACTGTGGGGGGAGGAAGCAAGCAGCTGTGTGGGGCTGAGTTGCTGTCCATGGTTAAACCATGAAACACGGGTGGATTTTGATGAAAAACTGTTAATCCTCAAGCTTGTTTTGAATTTTCCCTTGTTAGCTTATGCAAACAGGTCAGTTCAGACAGAGGAGTAAAATCATTGTGTCCCTTTACCTTGCTGAACTGAGATACCTTACTTGAGACACTAACAATAAGGAAATTATGGCACATGAAAAGGCTCTTTAAGTTTTTTTGTGTAAGTCCTCAGTTCCTGACAGAAGCACTTTTGGCTTCCTGGGTTTGTTGGGCAGCTCCACCTTGGGCCCAGGCAGCACAGTGAGTGCAGGCAGAGATGTGCACCCAGTGAGACAGGGCAGGGGAGCTCTGCTCTACTCCTCTGCAGCTTCCCCAGGGCTGTGTTTGCTCCTGCAGCAGCACAAGTTTGCAGTTGGAAAAAACTGCAGATGAACATGTAGCAATGGTTAAATCCAGCAAAACTGCAGGAGATACACTGGCATGTGAGCTTCAGCAGATGAGCTTCTTTTGTTTCCTATTGCAATGCTTCCCAGGCACCTACAAAGGTGTGTCAGACTAATCTCTTGAGCTTTCTGCATTTTCAGAGTCATGGAACTCTGTTTTCAGCATTCAGCAAGTTTTCTTGGGAGCTGGGATAAGAGGTGAGGCTAACACTGGAATGTCCTTGCCCATCCTGTGGCCCTGTGCTGTGATCACTCTGCATGAGCCACCTGGCTCCATGCCAGGTGAGACTCTTGTGAGCTGATATTTGGGCACGAGGGTGAGCTTTCCAAGCAGAGGGTCCCTCAAGCATTGCTGCATCAGAAGAGTGCTGGGTGAGGTGCTTGGCTGCCCTCACTGCCTCAGTTTCTGCTGCCAGGTGATCTGGTCCAAGGGACCCACACTGCTGAGCCTGGGGATCAGCGTGTTCAGCCCTTCCTGTGATGCCCGTGCTGTTTTGTGGGCTTGGTTCTGGGCATTTGGGGAATTTGTTGGTTCTTCTATTTTTTCTCCGCATTTTCAAATCAGAAGAGGTTTGACACCTTCAAATCTTTCACAAAAAGACAATTTTTAGCCCATAAATTAAACAGACTCTCCTTTCCAAAATATTTCTTGCGTAGGAATTTGCTGCCTACAACAGTGAATCCAGTTTCATTGAGGGATTTTCAAAGGAGTGGGATCAATGTGAGCCTTTACTGGTCAAGTCTGCAGTCAGGCAGCCTGTCCTCCCTGTCCTCTGAAACTGGAAAAGCTGGTGGGAAATTCTCTTGTTACCTAGTAGAGCTAATCATTAATTAGCAGGGGATGAAGTTCACCAAACAATCTGCTATGCCAGATGGATGCTTCACTGCTAATTTATGTTCTCAAAATAACTGGACATAGATATGCTCTACACCATGGCCTAAATCTTGCTTTTGTTGAATTCAGTGGTAAAAATGATGTTGGCTTTAGTGATCCAAGTGCATATTTCTTTGAGGAGAATGTATTTTGGCATCAAACTGTAACAGTAAAAATGAAGTTAATAAAAGCTGTCCAGAGCAGTGAACTTTACCTTCTTACACAGGGGCACACTGGTGAAAAAAAGTTTTGTTTTTATCTCCCTAGAGCATTTCTATTATCTGAATGCCAAGAAATTAGTATTTTGGTTTGCTTTTGGTTTTTTTGTTTTGTTCCTATGAATAACTTCTTATGTGTCTTCCTAAGAGAGATGGAACCAGAGCCTAGTCTTGGAAAAGTTAAGCTGTATGTTGTTTCTCTTTGAAAGCCTCATGAAGGAGACCTAAAGAAAAAAGCAGTTAAGTTTAAAAAAAAGTCATGGTGATGGCTTATTCTACACACTTAATTTTAAATGAAGAAGGCTTACTACAAATTTCCTTCCATATTTTTCTTCTGTTCTTCAGTTTTGTTGGGGTTTTTCTCTTTTCCATTCAGCTTCTCATGGCCAGCAGTTGATGTGGACACTGAAGGTGTTCCTGATGGCTGGAGGGAGAATATGGCCCCCCCATCTTGGTGTTGTGGGGAGAGCTTGGGGGAGCTCTGGGTCCTATCAATGCTTCATCCACATTTTGTAAAAGGCAGTGGGTTTGCTCTGTCATGCTCATGCAAGGAGCCAGGTTTTTACTAAAGCTGGAGAAGAGACAGGCCCTGGAGGATGGAAGAAATTTATATTTTTCTGCTTTTGTCTTTTTCATTGAAATTCAAAATATTGATGATACATCTTAGCAGTTTTTAACAATGAAAATAAGTTTTCTGTGCTGACCTTTAGCTGTGTTCAGATGAATTTGATAATTCTTTACAGGATAAATTGTGTAATCAAAAAGCCAATTCAAGTCTCCATTGGTATCCTTTAAAAATAAAGCACTATGTGGTATGCACAAACTGACCTCACAAGCTTCAATTCTATTTTCAGGGTTTAACAAAAACGTTGAATTACTTTTACCTTTGTGATACTGTGAGGATTATTTTTAATTAAATCAAGTGTTTTAACATGCTGTAATTGCTTTTTTAGCAGATGTGTCTAACACTTGACAGAGAGGGGCTGATTCTGGGAACAAGACAATGCTGTCTTGCCTCTTTTATCTAAGAGTTGGGTAAATATTCCTTGAGGATCAGGGAGGGAGAGGTTATTGATGACTTCTCTCTTATTACAGTCATGTGCAAATCCCAGAACACTTGTGCACAAAGAGCAGGGAGGAGATGATGTGTACAGGTTAAATGATCTGATCCCCCTTTGTGCTGTAGGAGCAGCTTCTTCCCACAGTAATAGTGCAGAAAGCAGAGGCTGAATCTCAGCAGGTGAGGTGGGCTGACCTTGGCTGACACAAAGTACCCACCTAGCCCCTCTACTGCTCACCTTCCCAGCTGGACAGGGGAGAGAAAATCAGGTGGAAAACAACTTAGGTTGAGATAAGGCAGTTTACTAAAGCAAAAGTTTATATGTGCACAGGCAAAGAGTAAAATCAGTTTTATTCCCTAATTTGCATCAGCAAGCACTTTCTGGCCCCTTCTGGGGAAGCAGGGCTTCAGCACACATAGTGGTAGCTTGAAAAGACAAACATCTTAAATAATGAATGCCCCCCCCTTTCTCCTCCTTTTCTAAGCTTTTATATCTGAGCTAATGCCAAATGGTCTGGAATGTCCCTTTGGTTAATGTGGGACAGCTGGCCTGGTTGTGCCACCCCCAGCATCCTGCCCAGCCCCTTGCTGGGGGAATGTTGAGGGGTCAGCACTGCTGCTGTGCCAGAGGTGTGTCACCAACACCTGTGCACCTGCCAGTGCAGAGCACAGCACTGTGAGTGAGGGCTGCTGTGGGAAATGAGCTCCATCCCAGGCAGACTGAATGCAGCAAGTCATTAGTTCAACTCACTTGTACTCCCTGATGTGCTCTCAGCCCGCTTTTAAGGTTATAGTGAAGCCTAAATATACATTTCCCTGAAAAACATGGCATAAATAATAAACTAGTTCTTCACCAAAACAACACAAGAAGTTCTCTGCTTTTTAAACCAAGGCAATGGATGAACTTAAAGGGGGTCAAAGCTACTGCAGAACCTGGCTCTTCCTGCCAGGCCTGTGCAATCTGGCATGGCCCAGGAGCAGGGCATGGGCCCTACAGTGACAGCTCCCTTCAGGGGCTGTGTGCCAATGGAAGGGACCAGAGAGCAGAGCTTGGCCCTTTCCTTACCAGAATACAAGTGACCCAGAGTGTGCTGAGGAAACCTAGGTGTTCTTAGCATGGTGCAGCTTTTAGGAGACTTGCAAGGAGGATCCTTGGCTCTTCCAGTAGGCTTGGTATTAGATGGGGTAAAACTTGTCATGGTTTAGGAATGGTATTTCCCAGTTTACTGCTCCCACTGAGACTCTTCAAACCATGCTCCTGCTGCTCACCCCATTTTCCTTCCCTTTGATGTAATGGAGAGGAGAATGGGATGCATGAAAGGTAAAAATCACAGGTTGGGATAAGAACAACTTACTGGAAACAGCAATGAGATGAGAAAAGAACAGTAACAGCAGCAATACTAGTGACAGAGGGTACAACAGGAAAATTATTCACATGGAAAAGCCCCTACAACAGATTCCTCTGCCACAGGACTGCCTTCCCCCAGCCCCTGGTGATGACATGGGATGGTACAGAATAACCTGGAGTCCTGGCTACTGCAAAAATTGACCCTATCCTGGCCAGAACCAGGACAAACTGTCTGAGGAGAAGCTTAATCCAAGGACATTTGTAAGTACTGGGAAAAGGAGGCTACACAGCAATAGAAGAACGTGTGACAAAATCTGGGAAAATGAGAAAGTTCGCTTAATCTTGCAGTTGTAATGGGATTTCCTTCCCTTTCAGAGTAAATATAAAAAAGTAAGATTTGCAGAGGGCATGAAGGTCTGGGTCAGAGCTGAGCCACAGCCAGGCACTTTGGTACTGGAATTACTCTTTCTTCATTATTTCCAAAAATCATAGTTGGCTTTAGGTTAATTCTACCCCTCATCTCTTCTTGCTGCAGGATTTTCCTTTTCTGCTGTCCTGCCTCTGATTGGCTTTGCATCTGCCTCCCAGTCTGATTGGCAGTGAGGTGTGGGGCTGAGATGTGATCACTGTTCTTGCATCCCACACATCTCGAGATACTGAGAGAGAACTGCTGAAATAGAGCATGAGGTTTCCAAAAGGAATGCCTTCAATTTTCTGGTTTACAAGCACCATTTCAGGGAAGGAGAAGAAGGGGTTAAGGATCTGTTGTCATCAAGAATTTCCATGTTGGCCTGCTCCTGTTTTGCTTGCAAGTGGGAAGTCTGCCTTTATTTGACAATGCTGCATTCAGGGGCTACTGAAAATGATCCCTCTCCCTCCATGTGAGCCAAAGGCAGTTAAACAGAATAATAACTAGGTGGTGTCTTAAATTTATGGTCAGTAGCTCCCAAAAACTCCAAAGAAGCTAAAGAAAGCTTGTTGATGATTTTTTTTGCAGGGCAGGCTGTAGGAGAGGTGAGAGTTGTTGACATTAATGTTTTGAGAGACATGGTTAGAACTGGTGTTTAAAGCTACCTAGTGCCAACTTGCTTCATAAAAACTGTGTGAGATTCCCAAGAGTATCAGGAAACCCAGGGTAACATTGGGAGAGGGAAAGGAACCAAGCTGCTTTTATTACAGATCAAATTGCAAGAAAACCTGAGTTACTGTGTGTTGTATTTATTTCAGGGGACAGTGGGGTGGGGTGTAAGCAGACAGATGCATCCCATGATGGCTGGAAGTCTGACTGACTGAGTGGCATCTAGATAATATTAAGAAGTGATCCCTTCCCTTTGCTATGGTGTTATGCTCTCTGTTTCCCAGACCAAGCAGCCTGTAGCAGTTATGCTCAGTGCACCATCCTTCAAAGCAGTGTGCAGCCTTCTGATCTGCTGCACCACAGGCCTGCAGACTGTGCAAGGGGAAAATGGGCTCTGTGCATCGAATCCAGAGCAGTTTGTGGTGTTCCTGTCACAGTGTCTTAGAGTGCAGCTTCTGGAAATACCCCAGGAAAAACAAATACTGTGTTTGAGACATAATCACTGACTGTAGCAACACTGATTTAATGTGTAACAACATATCTGTGGGGGGGTAGTGAGAATTACATGGTTCAGTCGCTACACAGGTGGGAAAAATTGCTCTCTTTATGTCTCTTCTCTGTGGCTCAGCTGGGATTTATTGTCATAATAAATAATTTTGTACCAAAAAGTAGCCATTTTCTCCCACTGTAGCTTTAAATACTGATTTGGAGGTGGGAAGGCAGCACTGAGATGCCTGTGGCTCTGTCATGCCTGTGATTTCTTTCAGCACAGGAGGCAGAGTCCCTGGCATAGTCTGGAGGGCAGCATCCCCTTTGGTCCCAGCAGCAACCTGGGGCTGGTGCCAGGCTCTGCTGTTGCTCTGTGTCCACCAGCAAAATGTGAGACACTTCCACCATTCCCTGGGATGGGAACTTGGACTCCTCTTTTCTCTCTTTTTAAATTTTTGCTTCCACAATAGTAGATGTACTTAGTGGAAACAAACCTGTGGGAGACTGGAGGTGTCTGTGTAGCCTTCCTGGAGGGAGCCTTGGCACAAGGAGCTTGTCTGGACTGAATGGAGAAATGGTGGTGGCAACAGCTGGGCTTTGTCTTTGAGCTAGAAACAAGGACATGCAAATAGGTTGTAAAGGGTGGGCTTGGGTTAGTCTTTGAGCTGAGGCTTGGTTTCTGCAGTTTAGTTTCAGTACTGCCACAGCTGCTTCACAGATTTTAGGAGCAGCAGCCCTTCTTTAGGCAGTGAACATCTTCTTGAAGCCAAGAAGATGTTTTTTTGGCCTTAATTTCTCTGACTCCTTTTCCTATCCACAAAGCAGTATAAATGTGCTTTTATCTTTACCATTTCCTGCTGAGTCTGTCTAGATAAGAAAGTTGCAGGTGGTACAGTCATGGCTTTGTGTACATGTGAGCCTCTTCTCCCAATGTGCCAGGTTGTAATCCTCCAGCCTTAGAGCACCAACAGCAAGCCAAGAAGGCAGCTGCCTGCAGGACAGGGTTCTTGCAGTGTTGCTGACATCCCTGGTCAGTCATATTTATTTATGTGTTTTCCCCTTCTTTCTGTGATGCTGCTATTTAGTGCTCACAGCTGTAGTCTGAGGAGGAGAGTGGGAAGTGCTGGCTCTGCAGCTGGCACCCGCCTGCTGCCTTGGCTGTGTGTCAGCAAAGGCCTGCTGCCAGCTGGGGCAGAGCTGGGTGACCTTTGCCAGTTGACCAAAAGGTTGTAGGTTGTTTGGAGTTACCCACTGGATAACAACCTGAAAGTGCACAAAAAAAAAAAAAAAAAGAAAAAAAAAAGAAGACAAGTGGTTACCTGATTTATGTGGCAGGAACTACCTGGCAAGTGACTGAGAGTTCGTGAGGAGGGCTTCCCTGAGGACTGGGATCTGCTATAGTGAAAAGCCCTCCTAAAATGGATGCTTGGACTGTTCTGGGTAAGTGATACTGTCCTGATTCCTGGTCCTAAACTGCCTGTTTTATGTTCATGGGTGTTTTGTAGCTTTCCCACTTGTGTTTCTGAGGAATTCTGGGTGTGCTGGTTTCACAGGAACCTGCTAGGTGCCCAGTGTGGGAGAGCACCAGAAAATGGTCTTGAGAAATTTTCTTGTTGAGAGTCCTTCATCCTCCATCTCCTGAGACCCAGCTCCAGTGTGGTACTGGCACTAAAAGAGACCTGGACTGAGTGATAAAATGATCTTTTGGACCATAGGCTATAAACTTTAGAATGCTTTTAACAATTTATCACTTTTCTGATTCTGCAGTAAAGCCTGCTTTGTTTTTTAAATGGCCAAAAAATAAAGTCTCATGTCTTTGTTTCCATGGGTCACTGTTCCAATTCAGGAGCTCTTGAATTTACTTGGTAGCTGCCTCCCATTTCCATCTCCAGTGGTGGGAGTGCAGCATCATGGTTAGGAGCATTGTACTCTGTGGGACAGATACAGGAGTGAAGGGGAGGGATGTCTGAGTTCTGCTCAGATGTGGCATCTAGAATAATGTTAAACCTGACTCTGATCTGGTCTCTGGAAGATGTTTTACACCTGTTTTCATGTGAGAAGATGAAAGTGTTGAAGTTAAGGACAATTGACTCCTGTTTGCTTCAGGGAGATGTGAAGATGTATTTGTAAAACCCGTTTGCAGACAGTGCATGTCCTGAATGTCTGAGTGCAGAAGTGATGGGAGCTGCTGAAAGGCCTGGTGCATGGTGCTGCTCTGTTCTTGGGGAAGGGAGGGTGAGATATCTGCATTTGGAGCCCCATTTCTCCCTGGCAACAACAGACACAAATTATTCCCTGCTCTGGTGATTGCAGGGTATTTGCCAGCATAGAGCTTTGTACTGAAATCTTTGGGCTGGCATTCTGTAATTGGTTGATTTTTAATTTCTTTCCTTTTTTTTAAACAGTACTTCAAATGGTGCAGCTTTGCTATGGGGTTATAATTACATAAGCCATAGAAATGTACTTCAATGACCAGTCAAATGACTTTGTTTTTCCAGTAGTTTAAGCTTGCCATTTATTAAGTTGTTGAAAGAATATAATTGAAATTCATTGGGGAGTTTAATTTCATCAAGCCCTGTATAGCTTCATGCTTTTGCTGTGTCTGTGTGCATTTGGGTTGTCTGTAAAAGGCTCGTTCACTTCCATAAAGGAATTAGCACAACTGTGCAGCTGTTTAAAAAGCCAGCCCCCAATCCCTGCCCCACACTGCTCAGAGTGCCCAATCTATTCCCATAAACATGTACAGAAGCGGCCTCTTAAGTATTTCAGTTGGTAGAATATTTTTATATTTTTATTAATTTTATTGCAGTCCTTTATTCTACTTTTGAGCCTGAACAGACACCTGTGGTTTAATACAGTGCAGAAGGTTCTGATGCCTGCTCTGGGGATGCTCCTGCCGTGCTGACTGTTCCTGGGAGATGGTGCTGCCTTGCAGCCCTGGCAGGCTTTATGGGCTGCAACAAACTCGCTGCCTTTTTCTCACTTCAGGACTTCTCAGCTCTGGAGGCTTGCCTGCTGGTTCTGGAGGTGTCAGCCTGACCTGGGGTCTGCCCCCAGCTTAGTGTGGAGGGCTCAGCCAAAAACCAGTGCTTTGCAAGGCAGCGTCCTCTGGTAGCAGCACTTGGTCCCCTGTGACGTCCCCCGTGACATCCCCCTTTCCTGCAGAGCCCTGGGCTCTTCTCCGTGTGTGCCACAGGACCCTGCACTGTCCCTCTGTCAGCCCCTGGGATTTACCTTCCTTCCTAACGTGTGAGTTGTGAGGCCCCGTGGTGCTTCCTGGCACTCCGAAACTGAGAGGGAGGAGTCAGGGCACTTGTGTTCCTTAGCTGTGGCAGGCCTCCTCCACTGCGATTTCTATAACCAGCAAATCCGGGGAGGAGTTAAAGCACTGCCTGGCTGATGTGGAGACATGAACTAGCAGGAACCTTCTCCAGCAGCTCCTGCTCTGCGGAAATCCTCGGGAGATTCCAGCCTGCAGGGAGCTGTGCCGTGTGTCGGTGTGTGTGTGTCCCGGATCTGAGGAGTGCTGGCTCTGGAGCCGTGCAGGACCTCGGGGTGCTCCCTGTGCGTGCTCCTCATCCGCCGCTGCTCTGCGCTGTCCCCATGGAAACGCAGCCGCTCTTCTTGCTGTGCGTGACAGTGCCTAACCTGGATTTCCGTGCTTTTGGCACTCTTGTTCCTTAAACCAGGGACTTTAGCTGTGAAAGGTGAGCGTGTGGGGAAGGACCTGCTTACAGAGATCTGGGCTCCTGCTTTAGTTCTTTCACTAATGGGCTTCAGGTACTGAGTTTTTACTGTGGCCCCTTGCAGGCGGGGAGGGCAGAAGGATGAACGCTGTCGGTGGGTTCAGTTGTGCTCCACAGTCTGAGTTGCAGGCTTGGGGGAAGGGTTACTGGGTTACCATGTGAGTTTTTTGCATAAATTGGACTTTTGAGTGATTATAAGAATTATTCTCTGGTTTGACTGAATTGATCCTCGCTGCTTTCCTCATTGTTTGGCTTCTCTGCAATTCCTCACTTGAAAAAGCCAGGCTGATGGGCTGAAGCAGGATATATGTGCTTCTCTGCAGTGTGGTGTCTCTGCCTTTTCTTTTAATTGAACTTCAGCATCTTCTGATTGTGTTCTAGTGATTGTGCTCCACTTTGTTGAACCCATCCTTGACAAGGCTCAGCCTGTTCAGTTTGCACCAGAGCTTCTGTGCTTTTTGGCAGTGTCATAATGCCAGTCCCTCTCAGACTTTTTTACTGTGGCAAATGTGAAAGGGAGCTCACAGAGCAGAGATTGGCCTAAGATCACACAAGAGAACCTAGAATAATGCTGCAGGCAGCTTTGAATTCTCAATTTTGATCTGTACAACCTGGTGGAGGAAGTCTCTTCCTTGAGTCTTGTAAGGGTAAGTGCATCAAGGGCAGTTCAGAGAATGAGGTATTTCAGTTCTGATGACCATATAAACACATTGTATTTCAGGCTTGGGGATGCTACAGACTCCCCAAATTCTTGTCACCTCAAAAGATCCAACTGTTGTGTGTCTGCTGTAGCTGCAATCACAGAGTGAGGTGGATTTTAGGAATGTGCTTTGTTTGAAGCTGCTGCTTTAAGCACACTAGCAAAACTGGCTTCTGAGTCTGTGCAGAGCAGAAAATTTGAGGAGGGGGTATGCAGAACCTTGAAGTTTTGTGCTTACTTAGTAACTTAGGTTTGATTTCCACATCTGAGATATAGGAAAAAAAATATTAAATACTCTGAGATGATTGGGGGTGGAGGGAAGGGCTTAAGTGGCCTTTTCCTCTCTAAAGTAAGATCTCCCTGTCAGTTACAGTTGCACCATGTAGAATAATGCTACAGTTAAATCATGTTTATGATGAGCCCTGGGAGGCCAGGGACAGGAACACAGTGAAGCTGCTCCTCTGTTCCATTCCATGCAAGGGGATTTTTGGGAAAATTGATAACCAGGGGGATCCCTGGCCATCCATGACTGGGTTGCAGTGGCTTTGTGCTGTGTGGCTTTATCTACTGGAATGTTTGAAGCCAGGAATAAAACTCTAACAGGTGAATGCTCAAATTACCACTGAGTTAGCACTGAAATACTGAGTGGGTTGTTCTCTACAGAGGTGCTGAGCCATTGCAGCTCCAGTTGCTTGCAGCAGGAATTACCAGTAGCTCAGCAGTTTGGAAGATGCTGAAGAACTTGTAAGCAGGTGTAGATGACTGGCTCTTGGCAGTGAAGTTGAAAATACTGGCCTGAATTTCCATGGCAAAGGAATATAAATAACTAGCAACAAATTAAGTGGGATGGAGAGAGGAAGAAGTTCATGATAGCCATAAATGTTATGGGAAATGAACTGTTTCTTCATAGCTGTTCTTAGAGTAGCAAGTCAGCCAGCAAACTCACAGTGGTGTTAAATCACTCATGGTGATGTGTGGCTGGCTGGTAGCTCAGTGCTGCATTGATCTTATTTGATGGGATTGTTCCAGCCCAGTGAATCACAAGCTTTTGCTTCTGCTTTAGCCCTGTGTCCCAGTTCTGGCCAGGGTGGGGTTAATTTTGGCAGTAGGGAGGAGGGGCCATGGTCAGCACCTGGAGGTTACTCTGACACCACCTGAGCATTGCCAGGGAGGTGGAAGGGCTCCTCTGGGGGCAGCAGTCAGGTATTGCTGGGCTCTGTGTGGGGACCAAATTGCAGGTGAAGCACTGGCCTCCCTTGTACCCTGTTATTAATATTGTTGCTGTTACTGTTCACTTCCTTACTTCACTGCTGCTTTCAGTAAAGTTTTCTTATTTTAGGCCCTGATCTTTACCTTTAGTGCCTCCAGTTCTTCTCTCCAGCCCCCTGCAGGACTAGAGGGGAGGTGTGAGCAAGCAGTGCATGGTTTGGAGTGTTTCATGGGAATACACATTCCTAAAATACTGCACCCCACCTCCACAATGGCCCAATCCTCTTCTCATTTGTGACAAAATTCTCGTTCTCCATAATGACAATGAAGTTACTAAGAATGTATCATTTCTTACCTTGTGTTATCCTTCAAGAACTGT
Source organism: Alaudala cheleensis (assembly GCA_013398995.1). Taxonomy (NCBI): domain Eukaryota; kingdom Metazoa; phylum Chordata; class Aves; order Passeriformes; family Alaudidae; genus Alaudala; species Alaudala cheleensis. The sequence goes on along the minus strand of VWYE01025982.1, from coordinate 53,477 downwards.
TCTGATGGAGTTTGCAGTGGAGAACAGGGAGAGACTCCCAACTTTTGGCCCCTTGTGTCAGACAGGACTTGTTGAACTCACCCAGAGCACAGATCTGCAAAAACATGTTGTTATCCAGGAGTGGAGCAGTTCTGATCTTGCAGGGCTGTGAAACTTTCTCACTGTAAAAAGTAGCAAGGTTTTTTACCTGGAGACTTTGATACTGCCCTGCTGGGACTGTCACGTGTCACATATGAGCAAGATGGGGCTAGCAGCAAACGTGGAGTTTTAGAGAGCACTGCCTGCTCCTGCCATATCTGAGGGAGAAAGTGGATAGGTGAGCACTTGATGATATAATAGGTGTTGTTGTGAAGCAGCAGTACCTTTAAAAATACCACAATATATGCCTTATTTTCCTCTTCTTTTGAAAGCTGAGTGGTGGACAATTGGTTGTATTGGGAGGACAAGGCAGTGATTCTCAGTGTGGAGGCGAAGTCTGGCACTACACTGAGGTACAACAGAGCATTATCATTTCTATTAAAAATGCAGTAGTTAAATTTTAAAGCCATAATTTCATATACTTGTAAGTGCTTACTGCATCTACTGCCATTATCTTTTCTCCCCCTCTTGTTTGTTTTTTTTGCCCATTGCTCTGCTTTTTGTGTGCAAGGCTTTTTGTCAGCACATACAGCTGTGAGTCTGCCTGCACATCTATCTTCTCTTACCTAGGGAAATACTTCAGCTCATGTAGATCTGTTCCTTCCACCAAGAGAGTCATCCTCTTCATAGACCTCCAGGTCATTTAAAAGAAAAAAATATCTTCAAGCACTTTTCCAGGATCTTCACTGCTAATTGAATCCTCCCTCTAGGAATTACTTGGTAAATGATAAAAGCAGAGCTGTGAACGTGGAAATGCTCATGGGTGTTCAAGCACAGGAATGGGTTAATTGTTCCCTAGGGACATACTAGTGTTTGCTGTCTCCCCTCCTTGCTCTTTCAGTAAATTTTTCTCTTTTGGTGTGAGATAAGAATTCGGGCTGTTGGTTCTAGTTGAATACAAAGAAGAAGCAATTTTCTCCACATACACACAGAAATGGGCATCCTGGTTGGGAGTTGTGGAGTAATGCTTCAGAACCCTTCTCCATACCTGTGGAGTCTAGCTGAGCTGCTTCATTTAAAAAGGGCTTTTTCTCTTATTTTAAATGGCATGTGATTGCATAAAAACTTCATCTGTTTTTAGACACATCAGCATCAAGGCAGCCATTTGATAATCAGAAGACCACACAAATCTGATAGCGAACAACAGCAAACTGCTGCTGTTTGGTGCAAGTGTGGTGGGGAACATTGCTTCTACTGCTGCTCCCTCACTTCTGTGCCAGCAGTTTCTGAGTTGTTGGGACAGAGTGGAAGCTGTCTGAACACCAGGGAATGTGAATTAAATGCCAGCAATCTCTGATTAACTGGATATCTTTGTACTTGGTTCTTGTTTAATAATACACCAAGGCTGTGCTTCTCTTGCTCCTTCTCTGTGTGTTGAAATTGTCTAATGCCTAAAATATGACCCTTTGTGGGTAATCTTGCCTTTGTGTTTGTAACAGGAGTTAATCTAGTGACAGTATTTGGTCCAGACTGTGGGCTTCTGACCTAAGCCTCACCTTTTATTTCTTTCAGCGGAGGTAATTGATATTATTTAAGTTGGTAATAATATTTGAAGCATGCCTGGAAATATCTGATAAGTGGCTTCATGCTTTTGATAAAAGAGTGAGGCAGAGAAAAGCTGAGCTTAGTGTAAAGTTTATTAAATGGCAGAGCACGTTTAATCTTCCCACCCCACAAATTGAAGCCAGACTCCAGCATTTGTAATCATCAGTGTCCCTGCAGCATCACTAAAAACTGATTTGTCTTTGCCACAGCAGATTGTTTTTTTCTTTCTGAGATGCACATAATGGGTTGTTTGTTCTTTCCTCTTGGACAGATGAATAACATGTGCACAAACCCACCTACCTCTGTGCTCCAAAATCATGGAAATCAGGTTGCACTGCTGCCCTTTTTGACATTATTGTAGCATGCTGAAAGTGCTGATATTCACTGTTATGCACTGGCAAGTGCTTGTGTTTGAAATGAAGTATTCTACAGCTTCCAGTTAAATGGCAGATGAACATAAAGAAGTTGCATCTTGAGGGACAGGTATGTGAACACCTAGAGCATGTACATGAGCTCTCACGTGCCCACTGTTGAACACTTCTCTCCTTAGCACTTTCCCCATGTCTTGCCTTCAGTGCACTTCATTTTATTGAACTTTAAGGATGATTGCAAAATTCATGAGAATTAATTAAAGTCTTGAATAGGTAGGTTGTCAGAAACTACTGCCTGAATTGTAGTAGTAACAGCAGAACCAATAATGTGTTACTGCAAAATGCATGTATTTTATGTTTTATGGCTTTTCTCCATGATTTTAGTGCTTTGCCACTTCTATTGGTAATATCATCAATTATCATCTGAAAAATTAAATAAATTGGCTCAATTGCTGATGCTGGGTGAAAGACTTGCCTGTGAATTTACAGTACTTGCACACAGCTGGTGAGCTCAGAGGAACCTGAGATGTTGATGTGGCTTTTTTGGACTTGGATTTTTCACTGGAAAAAATGAATGGCAGACAGCCCAAAATGCTGCATGTGATGTATGTTGAAGCCACAAACTGCATCTAGGAGTCCCCAGTCCCAGTGCTGCCATTTCCATTAGAGTTCTTCCATTACTTGCAGCTAAAGATCCAGGCTTGTCCTGGTAGTTTGAATGACACGAGCACCTACATGCACACTTCTACTGCTGTGGCTGGTTTAGTTTTCACTCCACCTTTCTCAGACATTTTGTTTTATCTAGGCAGAAATTGAATGCAGTAATTTGCCTGTTCCTGTGTTTGAGAGCCAAAAGCCTCTCCAGTCATAGACAAAAAGCTGGGGAGAAATGCAGGAGCAAGAGCTGCATTCTTACTGTGTGGGGTGTTTCTTAGAGTAGAGGAGCTGACCTTTTCCCAGCAGAACAAGGCTGCCCTTCACATTCACCTCTTGAGAACAAGAGCTCTCTCACACACTAAAGCATCTTAAAATCGAAGATTACCTTTCTTGGCCTTTTTTCCCCTCACTGAAGCCTCACAGGACTTTGTTCCACAGAACTCAGTGCAGTTGTTTCCCACACTTGAGGTTCTGCTTTATATGTAAGTTTTGGACCTGATGTCAAAATCTGAGGGTGTGTAGGACAGAGATCAGTCAGGACAGTATCTCCTTTTAGCCCTCAAAACCCATCTTTGGAGGACTAGTGTTGGTGAAACTGCTATGAGACTCTATTTTTCTCTAAGGTACACAGCTTAAAAGATAAAGCCACTCTAAGTGAAACCTGAAATAAAAGTGTGTTGTTGCATCAGGTAGGAAAAGAGAATGCTGGCCTCTGTTACCAAAGCAGCTTGGTGTCAGCACCTGTGTGAGCCAAGGGGTGAAGCAAGTCCCTTACTAAGCAAAAATGTTTTCTATTCTTTGAGGTTCCTTGTCTTTGGTGCCTCCTTTTATTGTGGGGTTTTTCTATACAAATACTTTAGAAAAAAGGCTTTGTGTGCTGTAAGCTGTGTAAGTTCTGTCCTCTCCAAAGCCAGCAGAGTAACAGGATAAACCAGTGAGACTGATTTGGCTGATTCCTCATGGTCAATTGTAAATGTCATTCCTAAAGGCTTGACTTTGCAATCCTGTCTGTTAATGGTGCAGAGAGTGCCCTTTCTTGGGAATCTGGGCTTTACTAAATGGCTGATTGGATACAAAGGTTGCAAGACTAGTAAAAGCAGGAAAATTCTAAATCTTGCAGTAGTTTGACTGATCTGTGTAGTGGTGCAGATGTGAATTTACATAGAAGGTTGTAAATGGTGTTTATCTAAGACAGAAGTAAATTCTTTTCTTAGGAAGATGAGTGAAATTTTCCTTACCTAATCTGGAATGGAATTGCTCGTGATGAACATGAGTGCTGAGGGAAAACTAACAGTACTAGATTCAGTCATGTCTTTAAATAAATTAAAAAACAGAACTGTTAGTCAGCTTTGTAACTTGTATTTAACATGTCCATTTAGTCCATCTTGAATATATCAGAAACCTATGCAGAGGAATAAGAAACCATAGCACAAATTAGTGCAGGATGACATTATTCCATGTGAAACATGAGACATTTGGCACCATGAGCTCATGTTGATCTCCCTTCTTGTGTCTTCTGCCTCCTACCAGCTTAGAAAAGAGTTGGAGCTGTGCCTTAATGAGATTAACTCAACATGAATGATCTGTGGTTTACTCAGAGTGAATCAAATGCATTTAACTTTCATGAAAGCAAGGATTGCTTAGGTGAAGTTTCCCTCACCTACTGCCTCTGCTCAGTGATTCACTGGGTCTAGAAACTTTAACAGCTCCAGTGAAGTCCCTTCTCATCTCACTGAAGAAGAGATCCCATGGTACAGTGAAACATGAGACATAAAGCACAAGTTCCTACACTCACAGGGTGAGACCTGGCACCCAGGTGTGAAGGAACTCGGTTCATCTCAGTTACCATATGGGTTTTGAGAGGTACTGAAGGGCCTGACTCCTTTTCCACTTCTTGAAGCAGGGGGTGCTTTGGAAACCTCACAGTCATCAACCCTGCCTACCTTTGAAAGTCAGGCTGCTGAATTTTAGTGCAGAAGTTGTCTGGCTGGCAAGTAATGGTGGAAGAGTCCTGTCATCAGTGAGGCAGGAGCAGCAGCTCTAAGTTGATATTCCCCTTACATCAATGACTGAGATGTACCATCCCCCTGTCTGATTTCTGGGAGGTTCTCCTCAGGCCTTGTTTGCTTGGTGCCTTACAGCTAACACACAGTGCTGAAACCTGAAATGAGTTCAGCTGTGGCAGGGCTAACAGATGGCCATTTCCTAGCAGAAGATACTGAGCATTCTGTACAGGATTTGAAGTGTGGTGAAAATCCAGGTTAACAGAAACAGCCAAAAGTGAAGGCTGAATTATACCAGATTCCTGAGTCATCAGCTATTGATGCAGAAGATCCTGCTACGCTTTTGTTGTGATGCAGCAAAGTAGTATTTCCAGCCCCCTGGGCAAAGACATCAAAGGATAGTGAAGATAAAAACAGACCACTGTTGACTTTGAGAAAAATGTTCTATTTATACAGGCAGATGTTGAAGTAACTGAAAACTTTAGGACTGCTTTAATGAAAGTTTGGCAGTCCTCAGCCTTCAAAAACTCATACCTAGGCTTGCTTTCTTTCCTCCAAAATCATAGAGCTGGCTTTGAGTACCCCTGCTTCTTAGCAGAGGAAGGTTTTTTCCAGAATGAATTGGGAGCTCAGGGAGCAAAGCAAGGCCTGCTGTGACCTGGCAGGACAGGAGAGTTGGCCAAGCCATGTCCTTTGCCAGAGATGCCCCTCAGTTGTGCCAGTCTCTTTCTCACATGGACATCTGGGCTCCTGTTACATGGGCTCCTGTGTTTGGGTCAGGTCTGATTCCCTCCTAGGCTGGTCCCCAGCTCATACTCTGTAACAGCTCTCTGCCACCAGTACAGCCCTCCATGTGCTCTGCCCTTGCCTGGTGACACTCACTATTGGGTTTTCCAGCCTCTTCAGACCATTGATATAAAGAAACACCACAGCTCTATGTGGGATTTCTAAGCCAGGCAGGATTCTGGCTCACAAAGCCTGCCCAGGCTGTAGTTCTCTGTTGAAAACGAGCAGCCAAACTAGTAAAGCTGGTTTTCTCCTGCTTTCTGTTGTAGTGAGATTCTCTGGAGTCCAGCATGGTGTGAGCTCTGAGGTTTGCTGTAGTTGGGACATGCCTCTTTGGGTTGACAGGCTGCATAGATGGGCCAAGTCCAACAACAGGAAGTTAAACAAGTGCAAGTGCTGAGTCCTGCACTTTGGCCCCAACAACCCCCAGCAAACAGGCTGGGGACAGAGTGTCAGGCAGAAAAGGGACATGGGGTACTGGTGACAGCAGCTGGACATGAGCCAGCAGTGTGCCCAGGTAGCCAAGGAGGCCAATGGCCCCTGGCCTGGATCAGGAAAGGTGAGGCCAGCAGGAACAGGGAGGTCATTCTGCCCCTGTACTGGGCACTGGTGAGGCAGCACCTTGAGTGCTGTGTCCAGTTCTGGGCCCCCCCAGTTTAGGAAGGGCCTTGAGGGGCCTGAGCACATCCAGAGGAGGCAACGAGGCTGGAGAGGGACCGGGGGCACAAACCCCGTGAAGGGCCGGGGACCCAAACCCTGTGAGGGGCTGGGAACACAAACCCTGTGAGGAACAGCTGAGGGAGCTGGGATTGTCCATCCTGGAGAAGAGGAGACTCAGGGGTGACCTTATCACTCTCTACAACTCCCTGAAAGCTGACTGTAGTCAGGTGGGGGTTGGTCTCTGCTCCCAGGCTACCACTGACAGAACCAGAGGACACAGTCTTAAGCAGCACCAGAAGTTTAGGTTAGACATCAGGAAAAACTTCTTCACTGAAAGAGTGATTGGGTGCTGGAATGGTCTGCCCAGGGAGGTGGTGGAGTCATTGTCCCTGGATGTGTTTAAAAAAGACTGGCTGTAGCACTCAGTGCCAAGGTTTAGTTGATGAGGAGGTGTTAGTTCATGGGTTGGACTTGGTGATCTCAAAGGTCTTTTCCAATCTCATTCATCCTGTGATTCTTTGCTATCTAATAAAGTTTGTGCTTGCATTGTGGCTTTTCCCTATAGCTTTAGCAGACAGGCTTTCCTATCATTTTAGTGAACCTTGTTTGAATTTAGCACCTTTGAAATCTGCGACTCTGACATTTAACAGAAGTTAGGCAATAGGTCAAAAACTTATACAGAAGGAACAAGTGGCATTGTGTGTTTGCATTAAAACTGCCTTCCACTTTAAAACTAGGCCCAAAATAGAGGATCTGTTAGCACTTCTTTCTCAAATCTTTCTTGCTTTGTCTTTGCAAGACAGTGTTCATGTCTTCCCTGCTTCACTTGTTGCTGAGCAATTGTACAGCAAAAAAACCAATTAGTCTTCTCATCTTAAAAATATCTGAGTTTTTTCAGTGGGTCACTGTTCCTCTTCCATTCCAGGCAGCTTCAGTGACTCATGGCTCAGCCCACCTGCCTGCAAGCAGCTCCCTGCCTCAGAGCTCCTTGTCCACTCTTGGCAGCTCCACATCACTGGAGGAACACCTTGGTGTGTGACCCTGATCATGCTTCAGCTGCTAGAGTACACTGACAGCTTCTCCAAAAGCCTCCTGGGCATCCGAACCCTCTGTTGAGGTTAACCAGGGAATACAGTTACAGAGAAGGGCAGAAATTAAAAATTCACATTCCCAAAGCATTCACATCATTATGCCAGATCAGCAGGAGACAGCTGTGCATAGACATTCCTGTCACTCTTGTCTCTGCTCCATCATGCTCTTGGCCCCACATTCATAGGGAGCAGCACCTAAATCCATGGGTGAGATTGTGGTTTATGGTGCAAAACAGTCTTTGGGCAATTTGACGTGATAGGATTTGACTGTTTTCATCATTCTGCAATTCATGGAACTGCTTCTTCTAGCAGTGGAGCAAAAAGGCAAAGAACTTGCTGGCAAACAAATGAATGCTGACTTCCCTCTCTTGAATTTATTCAGTTCTTTGAGGTATAAATGTATTTTTGATGGCCAGATAAATCAGTCATTCTGCATTAGGAAGCTTGGTTGATGCCTTCAGCAGGTCCTTATGAAGCTCTGTGTAAGTGGTTTTAGAAAAAACTTAGAGGGAAAAATAGGATATGGTTTAACACAGAAGCAGTTAATTGTGTTTTTTGTGTTACTACTTAAGGAAATTTTAATAGTACAGATATGTGAAAATAAGTTACTTCATCCCTCCAAAACACCCCTGGTGTGACATTAATCACTGCCATACTACTGTGACTTGTACCCCACCTCAATTTTAATCATTGTATGATTGTGTTCCAATTTGATATCTCTCTTCCTGTCACAAGATCAGATGTGTTTAATTATGGAACAGGATCCTGCTGAGGTTTACAGAGAGTGCATGTCCCAAGGACATTGCACCTGAACTGTGTCAGCTCACCTTCTGCAGCAGCCTCCATGATCTGTGCAACCTCCCATCCCCATCCATGAGGAAGGAAGGGCTGTTCAGCAGAGTTAAAGCAGTGGGAGAAGGTGCATCAGAGTGGGGCCAAACAGACTAGGATTGTGTATTGAGGTATTCTGCACCAAGAATAGTAGCACACACTGGAGATTTGGGCTAAGATGGACAGTACTGGAGTCTGAGGTCTTTGTCTGTGGTAATGCACTGGAATAACAAAGGAGACTCTCAGCTTGGCAACTGGGCACACTGTCATAGCCACTGGAGGAGGATTTTCAGTTCCTAACCTTCCAGGGAGATTTGAATGTTGGCACTGAGAGAAGGAGGCCTTGTGCAATAACCACTGGATTTCCTAATACCTTGTCTGTTGCTCCCCCTCTTGATTCCTATTGAGCTCTGAAGATCAGAGGGTCATTTATGATTGTTTTCTGTTCTTTAAGCAGCTTGCACCCCTCCCTCCTTGTTCGAAACCCCCATGTTATTTATTTACTGATATATGTCAGCAGGAGGGAAAAAAAAAGGTGACTTGGCAAATTATTTCTGCCAGAACAAAGCCTGCAGACTGTACCTCCAAGCATAAGACTTGACAGTAAAGCCTTGGGCTCAGCAAAACAGAAATTGTCTATATTGAAAGAAGATTCTGTCTTTCCCAGGCTGTCCTGCACTCTCTGTTCCCCCTGACAGTCAAGTCCTGGTTTCAGACAGTTTTCTCACAACTCCTCCAAGTGCTCTCTGGGACAGAAGCTCAGACAGCAGCTTTTGCAGAAACCTCCTGGAACTGCTGCTGGAGACTCTGGTTATTGGAAGTGAGATCCTGCTGGAGACCTGTGCACCATGTCAGACCAAATTAGGTGTAGATCCCTAGTTATGCTACAAAAGTCTTATTCATATTCATCCTCTGTACAGGACTGAATCTTATTCAGGTCATTATTTCCTTTGCCAGCTTTTCTGCTGTTGCTTGGATTGATCTGTGGATGAAGCTGGCAGGGTGCTGTGACCCTGCTGTCCTGTGGGCCTGTGTTTTTCTCTCCTCACTGCTCTCTCACTGCACTGAGTGTGCAGGCAATACCTGGTGGGTTTGTTTCTGTTGTTTTGTGCTCTGAAAAAAGCCAAATGTTTGCTTGAAAGCAAAGTCTCATGTAATGCTGAAGACTGTGCTCCCTTTATCCTCAGCATAGTTTAAAAATATTCTTTAATTGTTACAAACTGTTTATTCTACCAGAGAATTTACCAGAAGAGCAGTAAATGTTAAGACCTGTCTGGGCTGTGTGAGGCCAGAGTGAATATATCTACTTTTGTGCTGTGTCCTGTAAAGATGAGATGCAATAAAACCTGATACTGATAATTACTTTCTTCAGAAAGTGCTTTGAGGTCTTGTGAAAAGCAGCAAACAGAAACCAGGTGGAATTGTGCCTAAGAGTCTTTTCACCTCCCTGTCTTTAGCCTAGCTAAAGAATTTGTGTTCTTTAGTTCTTATTCCATCTGTTACTGTCTTAGTTCAACATTTGACTTAGTTTTGTACGTTTTTCTGGGGTATTCAAGTGTTTTCTGTGACCTAAACGTATTTTTAAGACTTTCTGACAGTGAGACAAGGAGCACTCACTGAGAGAAGTCCTGTGGAGAAGGACTTGGGGTGGATGAAAAGCTGGGCAACAACGTGCAGATGCAGCCCAGAAAGCCAACCATAGCCTAGGCTGAATCAAGAAGGGAGCAGCCAGCAGGTCAAGGATTCTCCCCTTCTCATGGGAGTGCCTGTAGTGCTGTGTCCAGGTCTGGGATGTGGAATTGGAGTGAGTCCAGAGGAGGCCCTGGAGCTGCTCCAGGGGCTGGAGCCCCTCTGCTCTGGAGCCAGGCTGGGAGAGCTGGGGCTGTTCTCCTGGAGAAGAGAAGGCTCCAGGGACACCTCAGAGCCCCTTCCAGTGCCTAAAGGGGCTTACAAAAAAGGTATTTTTCACATGGGCAGATAGGGATAGGACAAGAGGCACTGGTTTTGAACTAAAAGAGGAGAGATTTGAAATTCTCTTCCAAGCCACATTATTCTGTCCTTCTGTGCTGCTCATCACTAGTTTTTGCTGGCTCTGGAGATGGGAGAATTGTACCAGGTGAGTCAGGCTATGAGCCTGCACTTTGCATTGTGCCTTACACTACCCCAGAGTCCAGGCCTGCATCTCACCTGAAGTTTTGTCATTTATTCTGATTTTGGTTTGTCAATAAAACAGACTTTTCACTGGAGTCTGTATGAAGCATTAAACAAAATTTAGGGTATTCACCCAGATGAATCAATAAGTTTTTTCCTATGATCATGCTTTGATGGGTTTTGAATTAACAATGACAGAAAAGACTCATACAGACAATGAATGAGAACCCTGGTCTGTAGCTGTAAAGAGTGTTTCAAATCCTGACTTCAGTGGAAACAGATTGTTAACATACTTCAGCTGTATCCCTCAGTGCACAGGGCAGTGTTTTCCCTTCTATCTGCAGATTCTTACATTTTACACAGGTCTGTTTTCCTGGAATCCTGTATTGCTAAAGTAATTCAGTTAAAAAGTGCAGAGCTGAGGTGACAGAAGAACCTTTTACATTGTAGACTCAGCTGACTGAAGTTTTGACTTGTTTTTTTTCCAAGCTGGACACTGTTGATGTGAATGCTTGAGCTCTTGGATGCCTGAGCCAGTTGCATTTTTCCACAGCAGGGGAACATCCCCTTTGGAGCTTTTCAGCCCAGGCAGTGGGGCATGAGCATGCAGGTGTCACAGTGCTACACGTCTGCAAGCATCTTCCCTTTTTTGAGTCATCTGACAGTTTCAACTTCTTTATTGATGAAAATTAAAAGCAACATCTGACAGCATATTTTCTGTTGTGTCCACTTGTCCCCTTGCTGGTTGGGAGGAAAAATGAAATCAGAGCATTTCCAGGCATGGAAGGATGTGCTGTTTGCATTGCCCAGCATTACCCTTATTTGGTTTTGATGGGCCTCAAAGCTGCACACAGAGGAAGATCCAAGACCATTACTCATTAACTTCTCATTCTTTGGAGGTGCCTTTTGATGATACAGCCTTACATTGTTCTGAGAGCATCTCTTCTTCCCCAAACCTTTACAAGAGGAAGATTGTGTTGTTTTGTTGTAGTTTTTTTTAATCTTAGCTACTGATTTCACAATTTTAATTTTCTGTAAATCTTTGACAGCTGTTATTTTACTGCTTTAATTTTCTCAATCTATTTTAATACTTAGCCTGCACAGCACTTGGTGAGGACAGGACATAAGTACATGATTACAGCCTGCCTGGTCATTCTGCAGTCTTTGGCTGTTTCCAGAGAATGTGTTTAGGGACTCTGTTGATTGCTGAAGCATCTCTTCTTCCCTTTTCTCCCTTCTCCCTGTCTCTGTGGTAATGCAGGTGATGCAGTAAGACATAAAATTAAATGGGGATTAGAATTTCATGAGAAGTGGTATTTTAAATGGAGCTGCACTTGATTCATTTATGCTTTAAAGGAAAGAGCACAAGGCAAGGGAAAAACTGCTAGTTAAAGTATTGAAATCTGCCAGGGGCATGGCATTTCCTTTAACTTCCAAAATGCCTATCCAGTCAAAGATGAGTGGAAATAGATGTTGTCTGTTCCCTCAGGGTCTCACTTAGAACTGTCTTAGTTTCATGCTACCTCTGCTTGTGGAAAGGTTGTCCAAGCATTATAAATGCATTGCATTGGTTCCCATAGACTTGAAATGCCTCTTTAAAACCTTAGGTGACCACTGCCATTTAGGTGCTTTTTAGTTTGACTGAGATGACACTAGTACTGATTTCTGGTAGTTGGAACAAGAAAAAGTTACTAAAATGCTTTTTCCTGATACAGCTCTGTCATGTCCCCCTTCCCCAGCCCAATTCGTCTTGTGTCGTGGTTTGACAGGCGTCTGCTAAGGAAGGCAGGAACATTNGAGAACAAGAGCCAGCAGCTGCCCCAGCCTCTTTATTCCCAGCCCAGTTATCCCAGTATCTCTTAAGGACTGAAACCCTCAGGTAAGAGTTCAGCCAGGGGCCCTCCTCCCCTGAGCCTTTGTCTCTCCTAAGTACCCGGTTGTTAATTGTCTCTTAGCGACAAAAATGGGAGACAATTCTCTAAGAGAAAGAAACAAAAGGAGAACTCCTAAACCCCAGTATCGTGTTTGAAAAAACTTCAAAACTTTAGTAGCTCTAATAGCTATGCCACGAGAGGATGTGTGATGATAACAGGCTCTACCTAGCTTTACGCTCACACTCATCCTTTACCCATCCTTGATATATGGACTCAGAGGTGTGAATATGAGAATCAGGATTTGAAGCATGGAATTCTCTGTGGTTGTATCTGAGGTAGCAGCCTCTTAGCCAGACAACGGGCTCAGATTAGTGCTACTAATTCTCTTTCCCTACCCTGGGAAGGGGCTGACACGTTCCCAAAGTGGCAGCTCAGTATGAAGAGTCCCTCTAGGATCCATGCCTAGAAGGCCCAGGAGGGTGAAATGACGATTGGGAGGGCTTTGCTCTCTGCCTGCATGTGCTTGGGGCTGTTTGACCCTGAGGCCAGTTACCTGAACAGTGGTGGGTGTGAAAGGTTGTCAGATTGCACAAGTACTCTCTACGGTAATAATCTAAGTAAAACATCTAAGGGGGGGGGAAAGGCTTGATACCCACAGGTTTTTGTTTCATGCTGTGCTTTCATGTCTTACCTGTGCTTTGAGCCGTGCTGTCCTTTGGAATACCAGGCTGGCCAAATCCAAGAGCCACCTTTCCCAGCACCATGTCTCCTGTAGCACTGGTTGGGCTGCTCAGGGATGTAAAACGAGGCCAGTGTCCATACCCTGGAGCATCCTCCCAGAGCCAGAAGTGCAGCAGGTGTCCTAAAGGGAAGATACCACCAGAGGTACCATGTTCACTGGTGAACTCATCTTAGAATCCTAGAATGGTTTGAGTTGGAAAGGATCTTTAAGATCTTCTAATTCTTCCTTGAACTCATCTCTTCTCTGTGCATATTGGTTTTTGTGTTACTAGCTGGCCATCCCTCTCATGCAGCTACACAGTCCTGCTCATTTTAAATGGAAAACTTTGTGCTATCAGATCAATTAATTTTCTGCCCCACCTTCTCACAGTGTGAAAGAGTGAATTATCTTAGCCATAACTTCTCCCATAATCCCACATTTGGACAGTTCTCATCTGCTTAGCTTTCCACACCTTGGATTGCCACTGACACCTTATCTGTGTTTCTTGCAACTGAATTCCAGCCTGTTAGGTAGCTTGGGATGGTTGATCACGAAGTATTTGGCAGCTGGGGATGTGCTGAAGTTTTTGCTTTGGAGTAATGAGTTGTTCTCAGCTCCCTGCCTGATTTTTTGCCCATTCTCTCAACATCTTTGAAGCCTTGACCCTTTTGGAAAACAGCCATGGAGATGCCAGCATCTTTTTCCTGACTGGTAATAGCTCATTTAGAGCCTGTCATTCTTCATTCAGCACTGAAATTATTTTCCTTCTGTATGCATTAATTTCCATTTAGTGACTTTGTATTTCACCTGCCATCTTATTATTCAGTCTCCAGGCTGTTTGGTGGAAATTGAGTTTGTGAATCCTTGGTTGTAAACAGCTGTTTTCTTGTCACTGAGCAAACTGAGCAGCCTTACAAAGCATGTTCCTGAAGCACACTTCTGTGTGATTTGCTCTCTAGAAATATCTACACTTTATTGTGCTGGGTGGGTGCTGCACAGAGAGCACAAGAGTTCTGGTGCTGCAACTCTGAAAGGAGCAGAAGCCAAACATGGAGGCACTGCAGCCTCTTCCATCAGCCAGCAAACACATCCCAAATGTCAGAACATGGCGAGGGAATGGCAGACTCTGTTAACTTCTGCAGACTCTTGGGGCATTGATTTGAGGCCCTGATTTGAGCTGCTTTTGAGTTCATGTGACATCTCTCACACTGGTGGTCCTGCAGGGATCTGAGCCAGGCCCAGCAAAGCTCAGTCCTATGGAGTGACTACTGGTGTGTTCCTTCAGAGTGGGGGAGCAATAAGTATGGGATTGGAATGGTCTGCCCAGGGAGGTGGTGCAGTCACCATCCCTGGGTGTATTTAAAAAAAACACTGGACGTGGCACTCAGTGCCATGATCTAGTTAAGGTGTTGGTGCATGGGTTGGACTCCAGGATCTTGAAGGTCTCTTCCAACCTAGACCAAAAAAAAAAAAAAAGAAAAAGGTAGCATGACACTGATTGTGACCCACTCTGCATTATCATTTTTGACATTTCTGCAGGAGCTCTGGCTTTTGTTTTGGGTGTTGACTTAGCAGCTGGATTTTAGGAACGATATTCCAAAAGTGCAAAATTCCATCTGAGCCATGTAATGCTGACTTGCTGAATAATCTCTTGTTTTTCTTGGGTCTGGTAGGCCTGGGAAGAAGTTTTATCTTTCTGGCTTTACTATGGGCTTTTCCTCTGCAATGTGAAGAGACCAATTTAGAAAGAGTGTTTGGAAGAGCATTCTTAAAAATAATACCACCTGACATTTTCAAGGCTGAAACTTTGTGGATAGGCAGTATTGACTGACTTTAAAAACCTTAAAATTCTTTAAATGCATTTTTCACTTTGCTTATGTATATAGGGATCTTTATCCAGAAAGAATGAATTGGCACAAGAGGAGCTTCCTTTTGCTTCATTAGCAAAGGAAGCAAATGAAGCTTCCTTTTGGTGCCTCTGAGAGTTGTAGATTTGGTTACCTAGAGGTTTATGGAAAGTTGGGTACAGGCACATTTACAACACTATTTTGTACATAATATGAGCTGGAATATATATAAATATATAAATACTAAACATCACTGGGCTGGGTAGGATCCATCTTGAGCAGGAGCCAAAAGCAGAGCCCAGGAGAATGAGAACAGTCAGAGGTTGCTTTTGCTGTCAAAGTGTCCTTAGTCATACAAGAAGCTAAAGCTTCTCTCTGAACTTAGAGGAAAGTTGGTGAAACTCTGGTTTTTAATTCTTTATTCAGGCTCTTAAATTGTTAATGTGCATTAAATTTGGGGTTGACATGCAGCCTCACAGCATTCCTCCTCAGACTGTTGTGGGGTGTTGGACCTGCTTGCAAATGGAAGTTCTTTGACAACGATGAGGCCTGAAATGTGCTTCTCCTGCCTCTCCATTCCAGTGGAGTATGGCTTGCTGAATCTCCTCCTCCTCTAATTCCCCTGGCACACATGTTCTCAATGACTGCCTGCACTGAAGCTGCAAACAGCTCTGGTGCATCTGCTTTCTATACTGAGCATTGGAAATATATTTTAGAAATTTGTGGGAGAACTGTTATGTCTCATGCTGGGAAAATTGTGTTTATGGTTCCTGTAGGAAAACAAGTTCATTCTAGTCCACAGCAGATTTTCTGTTTGTTCCTCCTTCTTTTGTGTCTTGGAGCAATGTTGTAAGAACCTTTTCCCCCCAGTGCATTGAGCATGGGTTGCTCCCATCTTTGAAATAAAAAGCACATGCTCTGCAGTCTGTGTTTTTCATTGCTGTCCACAAAATAATCACTGGTTTTTGGCTGATCACAATAATAGCTACAATGAACACCAAATATATGAGTTTGGATGTACAGCAGCATTACATTTGATGAAAACTCAGTTGTGTTATAGTGTTGGTAGGATTTAAAAGTCAATATTCTGCAGCAGAGGGCATTGAAGGTGTGATAGTATAATGCCTGATTTGGAAGGGGAAAGGAAACAGGACTTACTCTTTTTCTCAGTGTTTGCATTGTTTTGATAGGATAATCCTTCAGGATCCAGGTAGTATGATGTGTCCACAAGCCTTTGTTGCACATTAAATCATACTTTATTTTCAGCTGTAAACCTTAGGGACCCACACCCACATCTGTAATGTGTTTCTCAGTTCAGATTTTGGGTTGTAGAAGAGAATTTTGTGGTTAAGGAAAACGCAGTGTTGTACTCCACCTCTCTCTTGTGCTGAAAATTAGTTCAACTCTGACAGTGATCAGGGGATATTGTTACTGCTGTACAAAGTTTTAAAAGCACAGTTACCTTCTGCTTAAATAAATGATGGGCTTGTTCAAATGGAAAGAATTGCTTTTGCATCTCATGTGTGACTAAGTTGACTCCCAACAGAGGGGCCTCTGAGAATGCTGGCAGACAGGGACAGCAAAGAGAGAAGAGGAAAAGGTGTGTGTGGATCAATTAGTTAATTGTTAGATAATAAGTGAATACTCTTTGCTATTGCACACAAACTAAACCTCTTTTTCATTTACTGCCCCAGCTTCCCCTTCAGAGGTTTGATACAGCATTCTCTCCCAAAGCAACGAGCTCTTGCCATTTCCATGTAAACACTCAGTGACCCTCTGTGGAGATTTGAAAAATTGCTTTCCTGACATTAACAGTGATAAATCTGTAAACAATATTGTTAAAGATGCTGGGGGGATGGGCATCAAACCAAGAGCAACAGATTAAAGGACTTTAAGAAGTGTTGTGCACTTTTGCGATTATCCTCTGAGAAGGAAATCAGTACAGGCAGCACTGTACAATGCATCAGATGTAATTTCATGAAAATTATTTTTATAAATTTTGTTGAAATTTAGGGATTGAATGGTTTTTGCTCTTGCTTTGCTGCTTGCCCTGGGGTGATACTGCACCAACAGAGACACTGCTGTTTCTGATATGTTGCTTAAAAAAATGCTGGAGGGACAACAGCAATAAAACATGAGGAAAGTGCCTGAGATGCTAATCTAATTCCCATTAGCACAATAAATGTGAATATGATAAGGTTTGTTTTGGTTTTATATCCCCATGCTTCTCAAGGGATGGTTTAGATCTGTATCACAAGTGGGAGCTGAGTCATAGGCTGGCCAGAAGGACCACACTGGAGCAGGACATTTGATCTGAACTTCTGGAACTAACAATGTAACTCTGGCAATTTTGGAGGGAGGTGGTTTTTGTTTGCAGTCTGTTGTTTTTTTAAAATGGATAGGAGTCTTGCCTCACTGTCCAATTTGTAAATCCAAAGACATTGCAATCTATATTAGCAGACTGAAATAATTGCTGATGTAATTTATAGATTTAGCCAAGAGAACTTTCCTTGCTGCCCTGCAGGCTTGGGTCAGTAGCAATGGCCACAGCCTCCCCTGCTCTCCAGGGCAGTGTGCCTGCAGCCATGGATCCTGTAAGCCAAGAGGTGTGCTCTGCCTGCCTTAGCACTGGGACAAAGGTGCTGCCATCCCACCAGCACAGAGGCTGGAACAGATCCAGTAGCAGGGATCTGGCTTAATGATGACAGCCTGTCCTGCAGCTGTCCTCACACAGCTGGCTGTAACAACTGCAGGAACATGTTATCTAAGGTTTCTTTATCTTTTGGATATTTCTATTACAGGCAGCTCTCCTGTCTCTTGGGTCTGAGGGCTGTGACACTGTTCACACTTAAAGTGTCTTCACCCCCTCTCAGATTTATGTGTTCCTAATAAAATTTTTTCAGGTGGAGGAGAAGGATGGAGGAGCTTTTAAATCCAGTGTTTACGTTCTCAGAGAAGAATGTGCTGAGAGACCTTGCAAGCAGTTTTCTGTTTTCCCCAGGTGCTCTGGCCTAAGGGGATGTGTCTCTGTCCTTCCTGCACGTTAATAGTTATTATGGTTCCCACTAATGATTTTACGGTAGGTCAGTGTAGCTTAGGCAGCACCTCAGCAGTGTTTGGGATGGCCAAGGCTGGTCCATGTTTAAGGCTCTTGATCTCACTTGATGCTGGCAGTGCTGTGCTGCTTTGGTTCCTGAAGAGACCTGTGTCCTGCTCCAGGTGATATGTGTGTCTGGCATTTTCTCATGTGCTATGGTTCACCTTCTGCCTAAGCTTGCCTTTAATTCACTTTATCCTACTATTGAGGTTCCAAGTATTTCATTTTGACATAAAGAGCAGCAGATGATTTTCTTACCTGGCTTTGTGAACAGCACCCTGGTAGTGTTTGCAGCTCTGCACTGCCCTGGCAGGAGCTGCAGAAATGTGCCCAGGCCCATAATGAAAAGCTGAACACAGAGCAAGACAATCCTAATTGGAGTGTTGTGTGGTCCAGAGACTCACTACTGCTGTTCTTTCAAACAGTGTTAAAAGCAAATTTCTGTGAAGGAAAATATCCCCTGCTTTTGCCTTGACCTGTGGTGTGTTGAGTGAAGCTACTGCTGAGTTTAATGGAAGTCAGAAGAGTTGGGAAGAGAGCTGGTTGAAACATCTGACAGGGTTATGAGCAGTGAATTGCATGGACAAAATCCATGTTTCTGTGGCTTCTTTTTAACTCATCAAACCATGCTAATTAACCCTGGGCTGGTTTTAATTAAATTTCTGTCAACCTTACATGTATGTTGTGTTGTTTTGTTTTGCTTGTAAATTCAAATTTCCCTGAAAGCCATCTTTTTCAAGATGAATTTCTTTACTCTGATATGGGTCAATCAGCAGTGGCAGCTAGAGGAAGAAGATTTACTCATCTCTGTTTTCATTGCTCAGAACAAAAGTTTGTTTTCTTTATGCTCTTTGCATTTTGGGAAATGTAATCCTTAGTGACCCAAAAACAACTGTATGCAAGACACATTCCTATCACTTGGTTCTGTTTATGTATCTGCAGATATATAAAGCCATGATCCAAAAAGCCATGAACTCACTAAACTTCTTGACTTGAATTCACTTACATTCCTCTTACATTGCAAGTCAAACAACATAAGTTGCAAACAGGACTGTAGTCAAGCTGAGGAAGGTTCCTTCTAGGAAAAGCTGAACATTAGCCCTGATTTGTTTAAACTGTTGGGGAGAAAAAGCAGATTGTGAGCTTTTTTTTTTTTTTTTGAGATGGGAGCACTTGTGAGCTGTCAGGACAGCCTGCTACACCAGGGACAGCACTGGCATGTTGGACCTGCCTCTGTTGCAAATATGCTTCAGTGCTTCTCTGGCAATGCAAACAGTCAGTGTTTGTTTAGAGCTGTGTATGGCCATCTTCATCAGCAGAAATGTGTGCACCATTTGGTAAAAAGGGGCAGCACAGGATGAATGCTGACTTGAGAAGAGCTGAGTATCTGAGCTGCTCCCATGTGACTCACAGTGTGTGTTTGTTCTGCATGGCACTGCTCCATTTGGGGCTCCTTAGCCAGGAGGGCATTCCAGGCACTTGGGCTCCTCTGATTCTGCAAGGTTGGTTTCCTCAGTGCTGACAGGGAGCCACTTAAAGCTTTTTTTTTCATGTTAAGGGATATTGAGCTGTGCTCAGTTTGCCTTGTTCTCTGTAGAAAGGCTTTTACTATAATAACCCATGCTGACCCCAAACAGGTGCCCAGTGCTCATCACCCCACATCTGGGTGTTCTGAGGTGAAGAGTGGGTGCCCCAACCCTCCAAGCTTATGACTGCAGTGGTGGCTGGCCATGCACCAACATATCTGAGGTGCAGGGGTAGCTGTGGCTTTCACTTGCCTGCCCTTACCAGAGCAGCCTGTTGATTTTGGCAAAATCAGCTAATATTTATTCTCACAGAACTTGAAGTTGCCATATTTATGCTGTAAGAAAAATAGAAAATCATTTCAAGTAAGAAACTGACTGTTCCTGACTTCAAGGCTGTTTCTCCACAAACAAGCATGTTGGTGTTTTCCATAGAGTCGGGATAAAGACACATCACTCCATCCATCTTCACCCATCTGCTGATAAATTTGAGTTGAGAATTACTGTGTGATGGCAGGAAGCTAAACTAGTACATCACAGGCAATACTGAGCAACAGTTCTCAAAGTTTGTGAGAATAACAGAGTATAAATGACTGGGTAATTCTCTGTTTCCTGTCTCCAACAGTTAGTGCTTTTCAGCACAAATGCACCTAGTTCCATCAGCAGTCTGACACCTGAATTTTTTGCTCATAATGAATCTAGAAAGTTCAAATACTATTTGGGAAAGCAATATCTAACTGAATGGATTTTTTTCCTCTCATTTCTCCTTTCCTCCAGCCTCGTCTCCTGCCTTACTGTGTTTTCTCTTACACAGATGATAGAAATGAGTTTTCCAAGAAGGGAAGAGGCTGGCACTCTGCTGTGCAGCTCATCTGCCAGAGAGGAAGGTGCTGTCTGTTGTGGCACACCCAGTGCTGCAGTGACAGCATTTGTAGTGCATGTGACCTGTGTGAGCCAGGCCTGTGCTCCAGAGCACACAGGAGCAAGGTGTTGGGGCAGTCACACTTGCTGAGGCCTGAGAAGAGACTGTGGGAGTGGAAGCACGAGCTTCTGCCTGTCTAAATGCTGCTTTACTCTGGTATTTTTAACCTTTAAGATTAGTGGAGGTTCTTGTTCCTGTCTGCACCTCTGAATGACTGCTGGATTTCTCCCACTCTGCCTTGTCTTTTGCTGCACCAAGATAATTATTTCTCAAGCAGAAAGTGCTGATCAGTGAAGATTCCTTATGGAATTAAGATTTGAGGGGCTCAATTATGTCAAAATGGAATGGTGCTTTCCATGAAATGTTTGTTACTAGCATGAATTTTTACATTTCAGCTAAAACTAAAAGGAGGTGTTTCAGTTCAAAATGACAAGAAATAATTTCCTAGTTCTGATTTACCAAGGCCTTGTTCCCTCAACTTCCAACACCTCTTTTTGGGAAGTAATGTAACAGAAAAGAGAAAATAAAGTGATGAATGAGAAGTAGAAGTGACCCATTAGAGTGAAGAAAGAGATTTCTAGGAAAGTTACTCAGAGATCTGCCCCAAGGATGAATAGTCATGAATGGCATGGAACGTGGTGGAAAATGGACCAAGTTTGGGGGAAATTCTTGGCTCCAGTGGTTTGGAAGTTCACCCTTGGACAACTACAGGACCCTGATAAAGTGACAGACATTTGCAAGAAGGGTGTACTAGGCCCTGGCTGCTGTTTTGCAGACACTGCCTGTCACTGGACAGCACCCTTGGGGAACAGAGGAGGACAGCAGGGAGCAGGCACTGTGACCACTCAAACTGCAGCTGAAGCACACAAAACACCCGTGCCATTAGCACTCACCCCTGTAAAGGAAGAAATTCAACACCAAGCCAATTCACTTACTGAGGGATGAAGAGGAAGAAGGGCCCTCACAACAGGAGGAATAGGCAGGACCAGAGATAATCACCTGATCCCATTCCTTATTGTGTGATAAGAATATATTTTGTCATGATAACATACAGAGTGAAGCATACAGATCCCTCCTCATCTAAAATGAGAAGACAGCCTGGAATAAATCCCAACAAATTATGTCTTTCATATTCATACAGATGAACTTGCTGCTGCTTCTAAATTTCTGTTCAATTCAACTGCTTCTTTGCAAACTTCTGTGTTAGTTCTTTGCATTTGACTGCCTTGAATGGCATTTGGCCATGGTGTCCTACATGTGGGGAGACCAGCTGCCCACGTGCTTCTGGAATGAATCTTTTCCATAAGGCAAAGTTTTGCAACACTTCACCCTGCTGAGATAACAATTAATTAAACAGTTTCTTTATAAATAGGAGGGTAAGACTTGTGGTCTTCCTTAAAGACCAGTGTCTGTACTGAACTTTGCAATGACCCACAGCAGTATCCCCAGAAACTTGTGCTCTGTGTGCAACCCAGCACAAACAGGAGTCACATTCATGCCAGTGCTCCCACTCTTGTGATCTCAGCAGACCCTGAAGACCAAATGTCTGGAGGAGACACTTGTGATGTGGACATGCAAGCCAACCACTCCACTTTCCTGCTTCTCCCATGGAGACTGGAGTGCTGTTTGCAAACTGAAATGATGCTCTTGCTGCATCCCATAGGCACTTTCCTGCTCTGTGCAAGCTTGAGTATTTCTTCCATACTCAGTGTAAGCTGTGCAGTTTCAGAGATCTAATCTAATAATAGATTGGTCTACATTTGTGGCATTGCCAGAAAAAGGCATATGTTGCCAGGCAGTCATAGTCAGCAACAGTGCTTAAGTGGAAATGTGCTTAAACATTGAGAAGGCAGAAATCCAAAATAATCCATCCAAGGTTTGGCTTTTAGGAAACTAAAAATACTGTCTTCCTACAATATAGGGTTTCCACATGTACTTAGACAAATACTGTTTGCCTGATGTCTCAGAATTATTAAAGGGCAATTCTTTTCTTGGCTTGGTGTGATAATAGAAGATGCTGTTGGCATTTAGCTTATCAAAGACTGGTTTAAGAGGAAATAGAAATTATTGAAATAACTTGAATGAAAGAGTCATATGTAATGTGGGAGAGAGATGACATTGAGTCCCTTTTTCCTATCACACAAGGTTTGCCATTTCAGTTTTTCATGTTTAGATTTCCTCTGGGAAAAGAATGCATCATTGGCTTGAGCTAAGTGAATGTATACTGCAAGAACCACTGGTCTCTGTGCTGGTGAAAGGCTTTGCTTTTAAATTCAGATGGCTCTGTGGTCCTGACCTTTCACAGAACTGCACTGAGTGGGGGATTGGGCTTTAAGATGGTATGTGGAGATAGGAGGTTTTGACATGAGTTCTGAGGCAGCAATGATGGGATTTCGTGTGTACATATCCCTTAAATATTAGCATATTTAGATGTGTGCCCAGAAACTGGCATCTGTCACAATCAGTCTTCTGCTGCTGGGGTCAGTGTGTGCACACAGACACATATTACTGTTCTAGTAAAAAATTCTTCCATAAATGCCATCACAGATCAGGAGAGGTTAGGTTTTTAATATTCATGTTTTCTCCTTTAGGACCTGTAGTTTCTCCCTAGTCAGCATGTGTGTGACTCAGTCAGGCAGTAGTAGCAAAGAGTTTTATTTCAGTGACTTCTCTAGGGAATTCATCCACTGTAACAAATACTCCTGCCTCCTGGAACCCACCTGAAGCAGCATCTCAAAAGTTCTTTTTGCCCAGCTTGTATTTCCCTTGCACTGGTAGCAGCCTCATGCAGTTCAGAGTGACAATAAAAAATCAAGCTGCTGCTATTTTCTGCTTCTTTTGGCACTATTCCTGGAGAGAGTTGAGTTGGTAAATGTGGCTGTCACAGCAGCTATTACCAGTGACACAAAATAATTAAGTTGTGGTTTCTGTTGTGGTGGGGCCACGTCTGTATTTTATAATGATATGTCTGTGCTAGGAGGGAGTGTTGTGTTTGATTGTTGTGATGGATGCTTCCAGGAAAACAGGACAGGTCTCTAAGGCAGGTTGTCTAATACTTTCCATGTTCATGAAATCCTGCTGCTTACATGGCTGACCACTAATTGAGCTGTGTGTTGTTTCCTCTCAGTTTTCTGATGAGGTGGTGAGGAGGGCAGCATCCATCTCATTTTTCTCCCTGTTGCTTTTGGAGGGGATAGCTGCTGTGTTTGTTCTCTTCAGCCAGTCAAAAGAATGTTGAAGCCAGGTTTTCATCTGATTCTTTATGAAGTGAATGCTTTCATGTTTTGATGTCTTGAGCCACCAATATGGGGTTCCAGACTTTCAGAAGTCTTGAAGACTTTTGGACACAAATACTCAGCAGTGCTGAGAAGCCCCGGTAGTCCCTGGTTCCTGAATCCTGCTGAACTGTGCTCCGTGCAGAAATTACATTGTGAAGATGCTGTGAAATCTGGGGGCCTTGAGAGCAATCTCTCTTTTCCCCCAGTATTTAAAATATTTTCCATAGGTTGTCTCAGATAAATTTGAGAGTAGTGTAATGCTGCTTTTTGGTCCTTAGAGACCCATGCTCTTCCTGCTGCACCCAATTTAGAGGGCAAAGTTTCTCCTGGTCTTAGGCAACAAGCACAGTCAGATCATGTGTTCTGGCATTCTCCTGGAGGGGCTGGGAGCCCTGTGGCTGTTGAGGGTGCTGGCCAGCTCTGTCCTGATGCTCTGCTGAAGGTGAACATGAGCTTGCTAAATGTGCTAACCTTGCTGCCATTGCTGGGGACCAGCCAGATAGAAGCTGGGGTTTTTTCAGTAGATGTTCATGTACATATGTTGATGTGTAGGGAAAAAAAACCTTTGCAGCTATAAGTGGTGTTAAGCCTTAAGGCTGAAGCTTTTTTTGTTTGTGTGTCTGCAGTAGAAGAATCCCCATGTCACATTGGATTTGTACCTCCTGTTAGAGGTGACATTGTGTGAAATGGTGAGCAAGCTGGGGGTGCTGCATGGCATCTCTGTGACCTGTGGTGTCAGAAGATGGAGCAGAACAGAGGCCACAGGGGATCAGGCAGGGGAAAGCTCAGCATTGTGGCCATTGATGGCTGCTACCACTCTTCTTCACCCGCAGCACCCCAGGAAGGGCAGAGGACCAGCACAGGAAATTGGGATGCTGTCTGCTGGTGGCAAAAACCTCTGAAGGATCAAGAAGAGATCCTGGGGCTTGGTTGAGAGGTTGGATGTCAAACCTCGATAAGGCAAGAAACTTCAGTGGGCACAAAGGTGCATGGGTGAACCATGGAAACGCCTTTGGAGGGTGCTGGAGTGAGCAGTCAGAGAGCCAAGATTTTTGCTCTGTGTCAGTGCAACACAGCAGGTCCTGGATGTGATGGGAAGCCTTAAGGGATATAGTAATTAAGAAAAGTAACTAAGAACTAAGTAATAAAAAATATAAGAGTTTTACCAGGTTCATTGTGCGTAGGCAGGCAGCAGGGAATATGGGTCACACAGTGTGAGCTAGCCAGAAATAATATCCAGGTCTGTTAATGCCTCAGGCCTCTCCATAAACATCAGACTGTGACTCTTCCCTTCAGCACAGTTTGGATGGGAAAAGACTTCCATTTTAGGTGGAAGATGAGGCTCTGCTTATTCCAGGTACTAATCATGTTCTTCTGCTGTTTGCCTTTGCCAGGTGCAAGTTCTTCAGCCTCACAGAAACCCCTGAGGACTACACCATCATTGTGGATGAAGAGGGCTTCCTAGGTGAGTGTCAGCATGTGCCACCTTGGTATCCAGCTTGGGGGTGGACAAGGAAACATCATCTCACTGAGACTGTAAAGCAGAATGTTTGTGAAACAGGTCTGTCAGTGCTGGCAGCAGAGCTCTGAAAGGTGCTTTGATCATGTAAGCACACTGTCTCTGCTGCCATGCTGTACAAGGCATTTCAGACATGGAATATGAATATATTTGAATGCTGGGAGAGGATCACACACAAGTCTTAAAGAGGAGTTTAGGCAGGTTTGGAAAAGCAAAACCCCCTGTGTACAATTGCATTAAAATGAGCTGTGTCCCCAAGCCTCCATAAGTGTACCACATCCTGCATTTCCAGCTTCTGCCAACCTCTGTCTTTGCAAGGAGCACTGGAAGATGAGTAGTTTGTATCATCCTTGCAGCCAGCACAGTGCTGTGGAGTTGTGATTCTGCTCCTTTGGCTCATCCTTTAGCTGTGATTTGTCCCCCTCTCTCACACCCAGCTCTCCCTGTGCTAATGTGCCATCTTTGCCTGGGGTGGCTGAAGGGGTCACAGGTGGAGCTGCCTGTGTGTCACAGAGGGTGGCTGGCACGTGCCTGAGAGCTGCAGATTCTTGCCATTGTGCAAGTGCTGATGCAAAGAATGGTTTGGCTTTGTAGGTGGAAATAGTTTATAATAACCTTTATCATGTGTGGAGGTTTTGTTTGTAACAGTGTTATTGAGGTGGGGGGATGAGGAAGTGTTGGGCAGCTATTTTTATTTTTGTTCAGTCCCTCTGTGTTTGGAATTAAGTCTACACATTTTGAGGTCAGAGAAACTTGATTAAAATATGAAAAAAGAGGATTTCATTCCTGAATCGGAATTAACTCTTGAGAATCTGCTTGAGACACTGTCATATTCAATGGTTTTGTAAAAACCACAAGGAGAAAATTTGAAACTACACCATCTTTATTTAGTACAGAGTTTTATGATTAGGAGCCTTGCTGAAGTTGGCCCTTTTCTGCTTCAGGAACACTCACAAACATGTGATAGAACAAGCTATATTTTAGACCAGTGCAGTGGTACCTGAAGATTTCAGTAAGTTAATTGCTAGGCTGAGAATACTGAATGGATCTTTACAGCTATATCTGTTTATAATTTGGGAGTTCTGAGATTTGATTGAAAGTCTATGCCATGTACTTTTGATCCCAGAAGAGGTGACATAGGGTTCTGCTGCCAGAGTGCCCCTTGTTGTATTTTTTAAGTTGTATGCACAAGAATCTTATTAGTATTGGTAGTATCAGCTTTTTTGTTATCAGTGGCAACAAAGGAAAATCAATTCTCATTTGGTTTTGCAATGACAGCAGGATGCAGAGCCTCCCTCTAAGAGCTTCATTTTAAGCGAAGGCTCACTAAAGGAGGAGAAAGTTTCTGGGTTACTTTCCAAGGGGCACAGCCCATGGCACAGCTAGAAACCCTGAGATTCTCATTCACTGAACCTGCAGGTGGGATATGCCAGGGGCAGGCTCATCTCCTGCAGGTGGGATATGCCAGGGCAGGCCTGCTTATCTCCTGCAGGTGGGGTATGGCAGGTTCATGCTCATCTCCGGCAGGTGGGATATGCCAGGTTCATCTCCTGCAGGTGGGATATGCCAGGAGCAGGCTCATCTCCTGCACTGTGTCTGTGTGTGACATCCATGGCACTCATTTCTCTGCCCAGTTGTCATGACACAGAGTTTTCAGTTCAGTCACTGGTGACAATTGAATTGCAGCCACTCCTGTGCAGTGTCCAGCAGCCACACTGCTGTTTATCTCTCTGAAATTACACTGGCTTGAAACAAAGTGGAGCTCAAGCAGTGGCCTTGCTTATCCATACTGAGGGACTGTTGCACCATTGGGAGCAAACCCCAGGTCTGGAATGACCCCTGTCCTCAGGAAGCTGCATTCCCACTGGTGCCCAGGTTATCTGTGACCCAGGCAGTGCTACTGCAATCCAAGACAGCAGTCCTTTGTTTGGATCTTCTGTTACCTTGGCTCTCTCTGCCAGCTGAACTTAGTGCTGAAAGTCACAGTGCCCATGTGCCTTCCTGTGGCTGTGCTTTGGGCACAGAACATCCCTGGTTTATTCAAATGCACTGTGTGCAGTTGGGGTGCTAAATCAGGGTTTGCAGGAGGAAAGATCAGCTTCCAGGCAGTGCATGGGAAGGAGGGAGTATGCTGAGACTGTCCTCTGACACAGTGTGCTGTGGAAGCCAGGTGTAAAACCCAGCCTGGGCAGTAGTGTCACAGAACTGCTGGCTTCATCACCTTTTCTGTGCTTTCCCTGGTAAGTGATGATCTGCTAGTGAGACCTGTGTGCACCACATCCTGCTAACTCTTCCCCCCTATGGGTTTGTGTCCAGCCCATGTTCTTCTTTCTGAATTGTTACCAGTGTTACACAGTTCAGTGTGGTGTAAGTTTTTCATAGTTTGGAGGAGTCCAGGAGAAGTCACAGTCTAGCTAGAAATGTCTCAGCAAGAGAAAGTTCACTTTTCCATTGTATAGCCTGTAATCAGCACATGGGTTTGAACAGAATCAAAACCTCTGAGTTGCAGCATCCCACCTTCTTGTAAAACAGCACCAGTTATGTCTGCCTGGAGTGCATCAGCTGCCTCTTGTCCTGAGTAGTGAAGTGCCAAATCCAGCTCCAGAATTACAGGGTCAATCTGCACCTTTGATGAGCAGTTCAGATAGAAAGTTCAACAGTAAATTACTTCCTTTTTCTTTCCAGGTAACTTTTTTCTTGCAGTGCTTAACAAACTCAAAGAAGTCTTGGAAGGACAGGATTTTCTGTGTGGAAAATGAGAACCTTTCTTCCCTGTATGAATTTTTGCTGCAGCAGCAATGAGAATGTTGTCCTGTTCGCTGGCATCTTCCATGTTAGCTGTGGAAGCCAGAACCCTTTCTCCTGCACATCACAAATACCACTGGTGGGCAAAGAGCAGGCCAAAGAAATACCAGCACTTTCATCAGTGCTTGAGGTTAACACTTAAATCATAGTGACATGCAACAGTCATTCTTAACTTTGTCAAAAAATAATCCCTAGGTTTGTTCCACTGAGAGCAGAGAGTTGGGCTGGTAAAGAAGTTGTTATTTCTTCTCCCCAGAAGATGTCCACAGTGCAAAGCTGTAACCTGCTTAAGCATTCATCGTGCTGAAAGGGGATGGCTGCAGCCTAATTCTTGGCTTTAATTCCCTGCTGGTGAGGTGGGGATTATATTTGCACAGAACCTTGTTTGTTCCACTGGCTGTTTCTTGGGCTTTGGCCTGTTAATGAGGAAGAATTTTATTCAGCAAATAACACAGGCAACTGTGCACAGAAAGCTCTTTTCCTGGTACTGAGATGAACTAGCAGGAAAGTGGCCATGGGCCCTCCTGCATGAAGACAAATGTCTTGGCTAGTGGGGTGCTGGCATAGCCATGTATTGTCCTGGCATTTCTCCCCCTGCTGCACATGGCAGAAAGGTGGAGTGGCTGTTGCTCCCTGAAGCACAGGAATATTTGTTTGGCTGGTTTGCTGTTTTCTCCAAAGTTTGGCTGATGGCAGGAGCTGTTTGTGCTTGTGCAGATACACCATAGCCCCTGTGTTCTCTGTGTGGTGTGTTCCTTTTTCAGAGAGCAGCAAGGACAGGCAGCTGCATGAACAGAGCTGCTAGCCTGTGGTCTTGCTGGTCCCAGTAGTCTCTGTTCATCAGAGGTTGTAGCTTTTACACACTGAGAGGAAACACTTGCCATCACACCTGGAGGTGGTCATTGTCGTGGAAACCCTGTTTCTATGCACTGGGAGCATCTGCATGCATGGGGCCTGGGACAGTCTGTCACCCAGGTGAAGCTGTCCTGATGATGGATGGCTGTAAAGCAACATGTTGCTCACATTTTCAAGGTGAGGTTGCTGCCTTCCCAGCCTTGGCACTTGTTTGGTGTCCCTTGTGTGCAATCTCTCATGTGTGCAGTGAACTTTGAAGATATTGAAGAAGGGGAAAAGAAATCAAGTGTTAGGGTCAAGGGAGGAGTGAATCACTGTGATTTTCAGATTGGTAAACATGCATATTCTAGGTTCAGGGAGATTGGGGTGAGGGAAACACATCACCTTCATGTACTCTGGTGTTCTTTCTCCTAGAACTGGGAAGCCCATTTCATGTAGATTATTGCAGTCAGCAGACCCTAGGTCCTGGCTGATCTCTTCTGGATCAGAACAGAGAGGAAAAGCCATTTCATTTCAGTACTGAAGCAGCAGTGAGATATGTCCTTCTGAGGTGCAGATCCACTCTGTGAACACAGAGCAAAACTCTTGGTCTCTGCACTGAGGTTCATCTGCAAGATGGGTGTGACAGTCCTTCCTTAGACCTTCTTTGGCTGCCTGCTATGGCCAGAAATCCATTCACTGTCACATTTTCTAGGAGATTCTTAGTCGCAGCTCATACTTCACAGTAAATTGTCCAGTACATTAAAAATAATGGAACTATTTGAAAAATCTCAGCTAGTTACAGTGACAGAAAAATTTTCATTCTAATAAGAAAAGGATAAAAATAAAAAGCATCTTGCTGGCAGTGCTTTGTTTTGATAACCATCATCCTCAGTCAATCCTGACTGACCTTGGATTCAGGACCATCATATGCTTTAGTACCACATTGAGTTCCTATTTCAGTAACATCAAAATGGTAAATTGCTTTCAGTGTCCTCTCTCTTCTCCTGTCTATAAACTGACTGAGAAAACAGCTTATAAATAAGTCCAAGCACAGAACCCACCCAGCGAGGAGCAATTTTTATTTAAAGATACAGAGGGAAGCAAGCTAATAGTTGCATGTGTTTTTCTGAATATCCCTTTTATAACTATTTTTTCTTTAATTTTTAATTGCCCAGTGACTGGGCCTTTGTATGTGAGGCACAGTGGCACAAGTTGCTTGCTGATATTTCTAGTGCTGGATTCCTCCCCCGGATGGCCAGGAGTGCCTGTGGTTGCTAAGCAGAACATGTTTTTCTCTACTAAACCCTTGTACAATCCCTCTCTCCTGATCTCTGTATTGGCCAGACTATGTTTTTTCTGGGTTTTTTAGGCTTTTAAGTATTGTGGTATTAATGACCTAAATTCAAATTAAAATGTGGGGATTTGACAATTGCCTCATTTGAAATACGTGCTTGGCTGGGGAGGCTTTTCCTGCAATGCACCTCTGCTGATGTAGATCAATAAACACTTTGGGGTCTGTGATTATGTGGGATTTCTGCCCTCTCCCAAGAGGCACTAGGGTTTGGTGGTTAAAGCTTTTGAGGGAAGGGAGGAAAATGACAAATATATAATATTCCAAGGTCTGCTTTGCATCACATGGGAAAAGGAGCACTTTTTTTTCTTAGAGCTTGTATGTGAGTGGGTTTGCAGATTTTTGACAGCATATATTATTCCTTATGTTTGTA
Organism: Alaudala cheleensis; assembly: GCA_013398995.1. Classification (NCBI taxonomy): domain Eukaryota; kingdom Metazoa; phylum Chordata; class Aves; order Passeriformes; family Alaudidae; genus Alaudala; species Alaudala cheleensis. Next base: position 23,097 of record VWYE01025982.1, on the reverse strand, counting down.
ACCTGCCACATAAAGTCTTTTGGTTCTGTTTCTCTGCTCACTCCTATTTAAAGAAGTACTGCATAAATAATACATATTTTTCACTGTTTCCTCCAGCAGATGGGTGTGTATTGATATCTATTTTTGTTTCACAGCCTGTGGTGAGAAAGCCAAGACTTCTCTTCCTGAACCACTTGACTGGCCATGATTTCTTCCTTTAAATTTATTACATCCTGGCTGCTTCCTAGTACTTTCCAAAGTCCAAGATAAATGAGCAGATAGATACCAGAGCTCATTTTTATAATCTCCTCATAAATGCAGGACCTACAAAACTTTTCTGACTGAAACAATGGATCAAAAATTGAAATTCTATGTCGCTCTCTAAGATCAGGATGCAGCTCAACAGAAAAGTAGCAGCCCTCCTTAGTTATTTTTTTCACTAGAGAGGATTTGACCATCTGCTTGTTTTTCCACCGGTGCATTTCTGGTTTTTTCTGAAGGGTGGGCTGAAGGGGAGAGGGTGGCTTGCCTTGTTTGTGCTGGAGCTGGCTCTAGTCTGCCAGCACTGAGGAGACACACCAGGGTGATAAATGTGCAAGGAAGGGCCAAGGCTGAACACATGCTCCAAGACTTTTCAAAGTGTTTCTATATTGTAAGTGCTGGTAAGGCTGTGATTTGTCATCTCTCCCTGCTTTTGAAGGCAGAGATGGGTAAGTGCTGTTGCCTCCTGTCACAGGCTGAGAAGTGAAGCACAAGGAAAACTGAGGAATCAGGTACAAGCAGCAAAGTGAGTCCCTTTTCCCATGGCTGAACACATTCCACCATCAGTTCCCAGTCTTTGCTAGCTGTGAATCTACTCTAAGCCATACTTCTCTCAAGTTCACAACTTGGGCATGGAAGTGCATTTCTTCCACCATGGTATCTCATAAATGCTATGGCCTCAGTCTGGAAATGGAGTCTTCAGTAACCCATGGAAAAAACCAGTCTCTCATCATCTGCAAACAGAGAAAACATCTCTTTTGTGGTAATCATTGCAGAATTCCAGTGTGCAGCCCTCCCCAGGGCTGGTCTCTGAGCAGGTTTGCCAGATGTTCTCATGAGTGCAGGAGATGCCTCAGGTTTCCCAAGGATCAGCAATCATTCATCAAAGTGAGAAAATTTCTCTTCCTGACAGGCTTGGAGGATTTTCCTGATCAAGTGAGATTGGAAAACCAAAGCAACTTAAATCCTGTCTGTACCCAGGGAGAGACTCAGGCAGAGATTGCAGAATTTGTGCCCAAAAACTTTATCAACTGTATTTTCTCCTGTTGGCAGTGATCAGTCTTTTCCAGCTTTCCAGGTACAAAATCTCCAGAACTAATGATGGATGAAGGGTAACTCATAATCCTGGTGCAGTATGTTTAGTTGTTTGGTTGTCACTAGAATCAGATGAAACGCTTCTGTCTGACTCTAGAAATGCAGACTGGTGTGTGTGCATGATTCCAAACTAACAGTTCTCTCTTGAGGAGAATTTGCTTGATGCTTTGAGCTAATTCTTGTGCAGTTAAAACAAAGGGGGGGATGTCTTTTCTTTGCATGCAGTATTGAGCTGATGGTGGCACACTGGCCAACCATCATCTTCTTCAGGCTTTTGGCCTGACAGTCACAATCATCTTGGGTTTGTGGAAGGGCCTCTCCAGGGGCAAGGAGGCCTTTCTCAAGTGAACAGCTTTGCTTTTGCAAGGTGAAGGCACTGAGACCCAGAGCACTGTGGTGAAATTCATGGGTCTGCTGCTGGCTTTTCTGTTTGACATTGGACAAGTCTCTCATTGTGTCTCAGTTTCCTCATCTTAGAAACAGGGATAATCCAATTAAATCACCTCATAACAGGTCTTGTAAAGATTAATTAGTAAACATGTGGAAATGCTTTGATAATGTAACAGGCAAGGGCCATTGTAAATAATAATAACTCCTGAGGGAGTTTCTGTCCCTCAGGATTCCCTTTTACAGAGGGTGCACTTGGCTGAAAGCAGGAGTTAAGGAACAAATCAGGTCTGTAGTGGAAAAGATTGGAGATTATGGTGGGAAAAAAACAACCTTTGTGGGAAAAGTTACATAATCTTTTAAAAACCTGATATCTTGGCATTTAATCTTGGCCTGGATTAAGAGTCACAACATCAAGGTTACAGTTAGGAATTTAGTGCCTTCATCTTCAAGTCTTGTTTGAAGTGTAATTATTTGCTCTGCTCTGTCAGTCCAGTGAAATCTTTTCTGAAATAATACATACATGTAAATAATACATATATGTAGTGGTTTGTTTGTTTGGGGATTTGGGGTTTGCTTTTGTTGTTTTTGTTGGTTTGGATTTTTGTTGTTGCTTTTGTTTTGCAATTTTATTTGAAAATGCAGAAGGAGTTGTAAATATGAGTGCAACTGCATTGGTTCTCCTTTGGATATTATTTTATTTCTGTGGGTTTGGCTTCTCAGTGGAAGGCACTGCCTGTGTCCCCTTGCTGGCAGCAACCAGAGCTGGCAGCAATTGCCTTCCACTCTCTCTGGGTCCTCTCCACCCCCAGCCTGCAGAGTCTGTGAGCAAAGCCTTTGCCAGGAGTTTTTGAAACACAGGGAAAGTTTTGTCAGGAAGTGGGAAATCTGCTGATTTGTGCAGTTCCTCTTCCTGGACTATCAGGGACAAAATGCCCAGTTCTTTTGGGCTGTGGATGCCATTTGCTCATGAAGCAGGGTGAGGAGAGGCTGGCCATGACACTGCTCTCCTGGCTGGCAGCAAAAAGCCAAGGCTGACAGGTTGGGAAGGAGCTGGCTCTTGATCATAGCACAGAGAATGGCATCAGGGTCCTGCACAGGACAGACACACCCACAGCCATGCTCTGAACACACCTTGAGCCAAACTTGTAATCTTCAGTGCTTGTCAATAAAGAAATAAAAGCCCATTTTTGCTCCCTTCTTCATTCTCATGGGCAAATGTCAGCTTTTGGAGATTGAATCTGGATTTAATTTTCCAGGTTTGCTTGTTATTAGTGGTGTGCTATCCTGTGCAGAGGAAGAAAGAGAGCAGCCTGATTTCCTGAAAGCTGACCAGAGCCTAACCTGGATTTGTCTTCCCAACCCAGCTCTCCTGTGAGAGTGGACATAATGATTATTTTTGGAATCTACCTTACAATGTTCCACATTTTTAGCCAAACATAATAATGATGCTTTGTTTCTGGAGTGTATTCACACTTCCTCTCTTATGAGACCTCTGTGAGGTGAGAATTATTTTCTCCCACATATGAGGAAACTGATAAAAAGGAGACCAAATTACTTGTTTCTGGTCACATACATACTTAGTGGGACAAATCAGATTTTGCCTTAACTGGAAGCCCAAACTGACATCTGCTTATCTGCACATCAAAATCAGACTTTATTTACCAGTGTATTGCAGTGATCTGAGCATTGGTTCTAAGGCACTGCTGTAAGTGTTGTTTCCTCAGGATCCTCCTGCTGTCTGTAGTGAGTCCCTCGTGCCTGTGTGTCCATGGCCTGGTGGGAGTTGTGCTGACACATTATTACAGCTTTATGTACATAGACTTGACTTTCCTGTGCAATACCTTTTATTGCTGGGTCAGTGTCTGGCCTGGCAAGAACTTTGTCCTTTTCTCTTAAGCTCAGACTTTGATATTAGTCTGAGTTTTTGGTTTCTCACAACAGAAATCACAAGTAGAAAGTTAAGAAAGGAGGCCACCAGAAACAGATTTTCCAAGTGGGCATTCATGTGCATTTCACAGACTGCACCAATCTCATTGGAAATGAACTTCTCCTTTTTGTTTAATTCTTAAAACGCCAGTGTAGAAGTATAACCAGCTTAGTTTTTACATTGCTGACAAAGTTTCAAGGATTGTGAGAGGAGAAGCAATTGAAATGAGATGGAAGCAGGGATTTCTGTAGAAGCATTTCCTTTTCTCAGTCCTTGATTGCTCTCTTAGTAGATACTTGTAGTGGAGCTCTTTCCTCAGGAGGTGCTGCTGCTTTTAGTGGAGAGAAGGCAGCTTTCTGATATATGGATTTGCAAGTTCAGCATCAGCCCCTCAAGAAGGACCAGAGTTTGTTATCCAATGGCCTGATTGAAAATGATGGTTGCATGGCCTAGTTCAATGTTGAGTCCCTTGGAAAGCAGAGGGGATGCTTGTCAGAGTCAGGATTTCAGAGCTGGCCCATGTGTTTGTACAGCTTTATTTAATTCCAAGTTACCCTTGGGTTATTCAATTTCCTGACAGCTGCAAAAACAGTGTTCTCTGATAACAATGGTTTCTAATTAGGCAATGTGCCTAAAATGGTAGAATGTTTTATTTTGACCATGACACTGATGTTTTGTATGCAGCTTGGAGATGAGAAAGTCCAGCAAGTTGTGCTTCCAGCTTCCTTTGGCAGAGCTGTGTCTCCTGTGATCCCCAGTGAATAATGCTAAAGGCATGGCCACTCCTCTGCCCCTGCACTTCAAACACCTCTCATTGCTTTGGGCTGTGTCATCAGGAAATCTGCCTTTCAGCTGGAACCACCTTCCAGAAATATGTTTTATCAGCAGGACTAACAGCACTTGCATAGCTTAGGCTGCAGAGCATTGCAGGGTGAAGAAAGCAGGTGAGATTGACCTGGAGCTGAGGGTTCTGTTACACTGCACAGCTGCCCAGATGTTGTTTTATGGCTCATGTGCACTCAGTACAAAATCAGGCAGTGATAGAAATAAACATACAAGTCAACTATTCTTCCAAATCATTTATTCAGTTTAGAAAGGGGTATCTTAGTTAGATCCTGCCATGATTTGTGCTTGTGGAAGGTTTATGCTTTGGGCTGTATGGATTGATGATCTCTAAATTCCCTCCTGGGACAGCAAAAAGTGGCTGTTGGGAGGTCTGTCACCTCCTTCAATACTTAGACATCTCTTGAAGTCTTGAATGTAAAAGAAAATAGGTAATTTTGTTCAGCTGTTTTGCTCCGTATTTTAATTCTTTTCCAGAGCTCACAATCCTGACAATTCCTGTATCACTTGTTACCACTGCAGAACTTTTAAGTTCTTTAAGATCCTGATCGTATAACCATGATGCAGAATTGCACCTCTGATAAATTAAATGCCTACTTAGAGGTTTTGCAGCTTTAATTAGGTGTTTGCTGACCTGCAGTCAGTTTTTCCCTGCCTTCCAGCTGAGCACTATTTCCATCCTGTCCTGTAGCACTGCTCTTCAGAAGGTTTCTGCATGGATTCTCTACAGCCATTTGCTTTTAGGTGACTGATCTGCTCAGATACTGCAAAACAATCAATTACAGTGTAAATTATTCTCTGTAATAATCTGGCCTTGCCCAGTTCTTTTGAGCTGCTGGTCTCTTTGAAGTAGCTGTGGATGTTGGATCAGATGGGCTTGTGGCTCTGTGAGCAGTGGGCTGTCCTCTGTAAGATCAGCAGGGATAGGAGTTTTTCTTCTTCCTCCCCTGCTACAGTCTCCTACCAGTCGATAACTGAGGGATTCCTAAATTACAGATTGAATCTGCATTGCCATATTGAATAGCTGTCAGTATATCAATCCACCTCAGAGCTGTCTAACCCCTTGTGAAGCCTCTTCATTCTTTTGGTCTCCATGGCATCCTGTGTCAGCACTCTGACCATTTCTCTGGGTTTCAGATGTTTTCTCTGTAGATGATGATGTCTGTGGTCTGACTCAGTTCTCCTCCGAGCTGTTCTTAAGGATATTTGAGCATCAACTTTTTTCTCAAAGAACTATCCACAGTGTCTCTAAGGCTCTTAGGAAAGAGAATAAACAGAGCCATAATAAAAATACAAAATAACAAAGGTTGTGCCAGGTTATCCTGCAAATGTTCCTAACATGAGAGCTGACTACTTATTGTTATTTTTTTCTTTAAAGTCCAGTGGAAGATCTTTGCTTTCTAAGACAAATTCTGCCTTTTGATGAGCTGTTTCACAATATATCTTCCCTTACAATCCTATCTCTGACAGCTGTATTACAGCTGTAGTGCTCTTAACAGAAAAAATCCAGGTGATTTTCTTGTGATAAAGAAGAATAAAATTCTAAAATAAGAACATCCCCAGAAGACAAATCAAAAGAATTACAATGTTTGGGTTCATACCTCCCTCTTTCCCCCTCCCTCTCTCTATGAATGTGCTTATGAGTTTGAATCATGTAGGATATAAATCCTAAATCCTGCCTAGAACCAAAGTTAGGTGTAAGATGCAATGTGCTTCTTCAGACATGCAATTAGCTTTCTTTCAGAGTAACATGACCAGGTTTATTTTCCTTCATAATCTTTCTCTGCAGATTTCTGCAGACCATGGAGGCACAATGGCAAACATGTTCTCAGTTTTGCTTGTCCATTTTTCTTTTGGGTTTGCTCTCTCATGGATTTCCATCACCATGTTCTACCAAAACATGCTCATGTTTATTTTACAAGGTTTACCAACTCCTCTTCAGTTCCAACTTCCCTTCTTCCACATTTATTGAATTTTTACAGTTGGAAAGAACTGTATCTCCACAGTCACAGTGTGCATTTATTGTTTGAGTTGCTTTTGGAGTACATTGAATTGAAGAGGTTGATAAAATGTGAGAGATGACTTTTCAAGGGCTGGCAGTGTCAGCAGCACTGGCATTGTGGCTGACAAGCCCTTGGAGGGTCCCCAGAAACCTGATTTCTTTATCTTTGTGCCTTTCCCATTGCTGAGCCGATTGCAAGCACTGAGTAACTGTTAATCTCTGGAGCCCTGCTAAAGTAACTGTATCTGCCAGGTATTTATTTCACAGTTGTTTCCTCTTCTGCTTCCCTGGGCTTGGTTAAGATGTTTATTTACTGAAACGCTTTGAGCTGAACTTGTTTGCTTAGGAGTTTCCAATTTAAATATGTATACACACACACATATATATATGTAAAGCCTGTTTATGTTGGTGGTATACCTATATTTGTATATGTATATTTGATTCAGATACAGAAGATATTTAAGAGAAAGCATTTTTAGCTCTTCTTTTCAGAAACCTGTCCTTAAACTCTGGCTTAAAACAGAAAAGTCTATTGGATTTTCACTATATCTGCCAGGACTAAACCAAGTTGTTCTGTAGCTGGTGAGTTAAAGAAGCAGCTCACACGTGGGCACTGAGATCCATAAGTGAGGCAAGCCCAGCAGAGCAGGGAATCCTCAGGAGCCACATGACAGGTTGTGTCCTGACCTCGAGTACTGTTGTTGTACTGCTGAAATCCTCAGGTTTGAACTTTGGTGAGTTAGGTGTTTTATTTTGTTTCTTTTAAAAAATTAGAATTGAGCTTTTGGAGAAGTGGGATGAGAATTTATGTGGACCATCATGTGGATAAACCTCTTTTGGATGTCTGTTCTTGCATTCTAGCCAGTGAACAAAAATAAAGTACCCTCTTAGGCTCTGTGCTGTTTGCAGCAGACAGGGTTATACCTCTGATGGATGTTTACCGTGGCTTTTCATGCTCTAAACAGAGCAGATACCATTCTTCCCCCAAAATTCATTTTTAGAATTTGTATAAACAAATTCTTGAATTAGATGAATGCTCCCAATATGTCACAATGTGCCTGGGTTTAGTGGCTTGTGTGTACCTTTCTTTACAAGGAAATGTATTTCTGTATCCAAGAATCAAGGACAATCCAGGAAAGTTGCTCAGATTGTCTCAGATTACCACCCATTTGGATGAAAGGAAACCACAAACTGAAACCAGTTTGCTTTCAGAAGTGCAGTTTGTGTATCTCATAAACATGAAGTTCAAAGGAACTGCAGAGTGAACTTCACCAACCCCAAAGGAAAATGCTCTTGAGAACAGGAGGTTTCATGGCTCTTTCTGGAGTAATGGCTGCATCTTTAAGGCATTTGTGCCTGCTTAATTTTAATCATATTGAGCTGGGTTTTAGCAAGCCCCTTCTGTGCTGAACAGGGCTTAAATAGCCTGAAGATGAGGACCCCTTCTGGGGTCTTCTGCCTCGTAGAAGTGAGGTAAGGCAGCAGTTGGCTCTTCTAGTGGGGAGAAGGAGGGCATGAGCAGATGCCTGCTCCACACAGGAGTCTCTTGGGTGGGTAGGTGTGACCTGGGTTCTGTGACACAGGGTGTTGATGTTCTGTTGGCAGTGCAGAACACTGGGCTTGGAGCAGGGCTCTTCTGTACAGGACACAAGGCATGTGCTGGGGTGAGCACTGCAGTGTTTCACATGGGATTTGTCACTAATTCTCAGTCCTTACCCAGCTGCTTTAAAAAGTTGCTGCAGCTGAGAAGTTTCTGGAGGGAGATTTACTATGGAAGAAAGCAGCCTGTTCTGTAGGGATTGCTGTGCTTGAGCTCAGTAGGGTTTTGATGGACTCTTCCAGACTGGGACACTTTTGTTATCAGCTTTGATTAGTTGGGCTCCTGGCATAGGGTGCAGTGTGCTTCCTTGTTTGAAAATGGAAAGGTGATGCTTTGAAGGCACTCAGTGGAAAATTGGGTAAAGGAAAAGAGTTAAATACTGCTTTTCATCTGCTGCTTTATGTGGGTTTGAATTTTTCTGTTTCTTTTTTTTTCCCTGCAGTGAACTCAAGGCAGCTGGTCTCTGGTCTGTGCCTAGGTCTGCTGGCCTCTGCCCCAGCACAAAGAATGATAGTCATGTGGTCCAGGATGAAAATATATGAAAGGCTCTTGTGTGTTTACCAAGTACTTTTTTCCAAGCAGCTACTGCAGCTCAAAGGTTCTGGGTGGCAGGAAAGGTTTGAACAAAAATGCAGAAGGTCCTTGTTGCCAAGATGAGCAGAAGGCAGAGAGGCTCAATGTGACCAATTCCCCATACAGAAAAGACTAAATTCAGTTGCTGAATAGTGATAATAATATAATTCCTACAGTGGATAGATATGCAATAATCTATTGTTTTTCTCCCAGCCTCTTTCTTCAATTCTAACAGTTTGGCTGCTTGTGGATTAGAGAATAAGAGTGATTTGGCCTGTTTTCCTTTGAGGTGAGTGAAACAAGGCAGCTGCTGGTCAATATAAGCCTAATTTGACCTGCTCTTCTCCAGTTGGGTGAAACAGTGGAGTTAGAGTCACTGGATATACTTTGTGTGAGTAGTGCCACCACTGAGAACACATCATGCTCAGCAGCTTGGGAAGCACTTAATAAGGAGAAGGCACTTGTACTCAGAAATGTGAGAGTGAAATTGTGTAGAAAATTCTGTCAACTAATGGTCTGAAAAATACTCTGCAAAGGCTGTTTTCTACCCTTACTTCTCATACATCTACACTTTAATAGCTTGAACAACTGGAGAATCACACACATTAATGTCACAGTTCAGTTTGTTTTGCAAGATAATGAAGTGTGTCAGCGAAAGTTTAACACTTGCTCTAGGTGGGGCTGACAGTTCAGCTTTCTGGTAACTTTGCCAGCGTTTCCCAGTAAAATGCCCAATGGGCTTTGATTAAACCTCTGTTACCTGGGGGGAGCTTATGCCATCACTTTCTTCAAGTGTTTCTTATTTTGTTTAAGGCGTTCTCAGGAGTAGCTTGGAAGGAAATACAGCAAAATGCTGACAATTTCTTTTTGTGAAGAGCTCTAGTCCTCTCATGCCTTGGCAGTGGAGGTGTCTTTGTGTGGGAAGGTACCTTCACCTCATTAAAGTCATTCAGCCCAGGTGGAGGTTTGTGTACCCTCGAGTTTTTCAGCCACAATCTCAGGAGTGACATCAAACCTGGGGTTATTTTACAGTCTGTAGTGCAGCTCATGCTGGCAGAGGATGCTCCCTGGTTGTGGGGGAGGCCTCAGTGGTGCAGGAGGCAGCAGAGATCCTCGGGGCTGTTCAGGAGCAGGGGAAGTTTCTGACCCTGGTGTCATCCCACCTCTTCAGAGGAAGAAGCAGAATAAAGGTATAAACAGTCTGAGATTGCAGGGGACAAATCTGTGAGCGTGGCAGGGATGGAGATACAGAGAGGCTGCTTGGGTGAGGGACAGATACAGGGTACAGGCTCAGTGGGGAAGACAAAAAGAGACAAAAATGAGTAAAGAATGACATAGCAGCAAGGAGAATAGGAGGAGATGATGCAGTTTGAGCTGTAGTAGAGGGTGACTGGGGTGGAGATGTGGGAGGAGGGAAGAGAAGAAGGAGGAACAGGTGGGTGTTGTGTTTGTGGGGAAGCAGAAAGGAGCCACCTGGAGCACTTGCTCCTTGCACTGCCCATGAGGACACTCAAGGCAGCAAGTACCTGCCAGACAACAAACAGTGTCATTCATTCAGATCAGCTGAGGGCCAGCTCCTTTTGCAGTGCCTGTGGCAGGAGGATGGGCTTGCTCTAAAGCAGCAGCATGTGCAGCAGGCCATGAAGCTCTGATCCAACTGCAGTTTTTCAGCAGCTTTCAGTGCCCAGGATGGCAGTTGTACTGGTTTTGTTTCTGAGCATTTTGTTTAACTATTACTAAAAGTGCCTGTGGTTATTAAAAACTCCCATTTGCCTGTGCTAATTTGCCTCCTCTCGTGTGTGCCTCATGAGGCATTCAGCTGCATCATTGCAGGCTGCTGCTTTGAGCTCTGTTACAGTGCCCAGAGCTCTGCCACTGGGGTGGCACCTGGCTCAGTGGTGGATGTGGCTGGGGCTGCACAGGGCCCTGTCCTTCCCACTGTGGGAAGCTGGAGACTAAAGAAAGCAAATGACAGGAACAGAAATCCTGGTTTCATGATAAACTGTACTGTGTCCCTGCCTGTGACAACCTCTGTTTGGCAGCCTCCCACCTTCAGAGTACTCAGTATTGCACCACTTTAAACATCTTTATGTGTAAAATAATTCCTCAGTTACTGTGCCAGAGAGTGGTTGAGTAAAGCAGGCTGCAGGATGATGATTTGTGAGTTGTCAGCAAGGAACCACCATTTTCAGCACCAGGTGCTAAATGGGTCTTTAACCTTCATTGGGGCACATGCATTAGTGCTTCACTTGGTCTGCAGCATTGCAGGATGAGCTGTTCCCACTGGGGACTGACCAGTACAGGGAGCATGATCCCTGAGTGATGATAAATGTGATGCTTTCCAAACACAGGTAATAGCTCCTAAATTCCAGGCTGTCATGGGATCTGCAGTAAACTGACCCTGTGGAGAAAATGTACAGGTAATGTGCAGCTATAGTAAGAAGAAGGATCACCCTTTTCATCAATAGCACACATATACAGAAGTTATTAAAGCTTAATAAACAAATAGGTAGTTTATTGACAACTCAAGTGCAGATTGCTTTTACATGTTTGAAGGACCATCTGTGCTACACTTGGGAGAGACTAGGCTGCAACAACCCCATCTTTAGTGTTTTCTTGCTCTCTTTCATCTTTAGGATCAGTTGGGGGTTCTGGGAGTGGAGAGTCATCTCTAACTGTGTCTGGTTCAGAGGTCTGGATTTGTTTACTCTAAGGAGGAGGTCATACGAGTCCAGTGCAAACACAAGGGCTTTGTTCTGTGAGATGCTTCTCTTCTGTGCTTTCTTTCATACCATCCTGTCCCATGGCATTGCACAACAACAGTGGGGCACTGCAGAGCTGAAAAAGTTATCTGTCCTTTGATTTCTAGGGCCCAAGATTTGGAGGTCCAGTTCTAATTCTTACAAATTAGAGGTTAGCTGTGTCAAGGCAGCACTTTAGGAACAGAGCTGGGGAGGACAAGTCTGAAGGCAAGAGTCTAAACCAAAGGCATGCTGAGGTGTGAGGTTGCTGCTGGGGCTGTGTCATGATCCAGTTTTTAAGTTGTTAGAAATGCCTCTGCCCAAATTAAGGTGCAAACAAGACCATATGCTAAGGTCAGTAGTATTTTTATTTAATATTAAATTAAATAAAGGGTTTTGTTTAATAGTAAATATGAGGGAGAGAAGAAAAGAGTAAAAGGAAAAGAAAGAAGTAGAAAAGAGGTGGGGGGACAGAAAAAGAGACAGAATAAAGAAAATATCACTATTCCATGGATCCCAGCAATGTTCCATTGATCTGGTGCAGGTCCCTGAAAATCTGATGGATGTTGTATATTGAGGCCAGGTGGGAATGGCCCTGCACATCCCCCAGGGCAGGGAGTAGTCTCTCACAGCAGACTCTGCATCTGTTGCATCATTTGCATCCCATGCAGTCCTGTGGTGCAAAGCCTCAGGAATGAGTCTGGGGAGTGCTTTGGGGGTCTTTGATGGATTATGACACCCCCTCATCTGCCTCTCACTGGAATGTCCCATGGATGTGGCCTGTGGGGTTGGGGATTGCACAGCTGGGCCAGTTTGTGTAAGGGAGGATGGGTGTTCAGTGCCTCTGACCAGAGGTTGCACCACACACCCCAAACCTCCTTCTGCTCCCTCATTTCAGGGGGAGGCTGTGGGCTCTGGTCTCCCTCACCCCAAACCCAGCCAGAGATGATTCTCAGTGCAGCTGCTGGCTTTGGCTTTCTTGTGGATGCATTCCTTTCCCTCAGCATTGTTTGTTTCCCCCTAGACCTGAGATGACTGAACAATAGTGTCCCCTTTATGTTACCTAGGCAGTTTAACTTACAGTCCAAAGTTCCAGTCAGGCATCTTCCAGAAGGCTCCTGTGGTTGTAGCATCTTTATACAGTTTTTGCTATAATGGGCAAAACTCCTTCACACCAATGCTAAAGGCATGAACCATTTCAGTCCCTGGCAAGCTGTTTGTCTGTCTGCCCACAGAGTGAGCAGCTCAGGAGAGGGTACAGCTGGGGAGCAGGGTGTTAGTGTGCCCCACTGTGTAAGCCTCCTTCTCTGGGACATCCATCATCTCTCCCAGTCAGCTCTTTCAGAACCTGTGTTTATTCTGAAGATGTCTGTTTTGTTTCTTTGCTTGAGAGCTTGTGCTGAGTTTCTGCTAAGCCCTGTCATGGGACTGACTTTTGCTTTTGATTGCCTGCAATGCACAGTGCAGTTCCACTTTGCACTTCTTGGATTATGTCTGCAGGAATGAATTTAAACTATTCTTGTTTCTACTTATCTTCTTTGCTCTCCTTTGCTTCTCAAGCTCTGAAAGCAGCCAGAATGTATTTTTGCTTATATCCCTGGATTAGATGAAAATGTAAACTCATGGGGGCAAGAAACACCTCTTGGAAACAAGTGCAGGGCCCTTTGGAATAGAGCTGTTTCTGCTCCATTTGGTGCAAGTGATCAGTAAAAACTTAGATTAAAAACTCAAGTTGTGCAAGCATTTAAAACCAAACTGCATGTTATATCAACCCACTCTCAGTTGCTGAGGCATGCTGAACATTTTGATGCTGCTTTTCTGCTTGCCTTTTTTTTTTTTTTGTAATTAGCACCTCACCTTCCTCTGCAGGTTTTATTTTCCCCATCTTCTCTGTCCTGCAGGGTGGGCAGGTAGAAGCCAGGCCACAGTGCTGCTCCTGCCTCCAGAACTGGCCCTTCCAGCCATCCTTTGGACTGTGCCTTGTTCTGCTGGAGGATCTGGAGAAGCTGCAGCAGTGACTGTGGGGTTGAACTGTCACTGCCAGGGAGGGAAGTGCTGGCTCTGGCAGAGCAGAACAGGGAGGTTGCTGCCTGCTCCCAGCTGAGCAGTGGTTGGTTAACTGGGCTCCCACTGGGACCAGCACTGGACAGCCTGCCCCATCAGGGGCCCTGTCCTGGCCCCGTGCTGCAGGGCTTTTGCACCTTTTAAGTGGTTACTGCTTCAGCAGAGTTTAGATGAGCACTGCTTGCCCATTTTCTTTCATACAGACCAATCTGAAAACCTTTTAACTGGTGTTATTTTCTATTGTAGAATGGTTTGGGTCAAAAGGAAAAGATCATCTCGTCCCTCTGTTTGCCACTCTTTCTAAACATTTGCATTTCTGTTGATGAGGATTTGCAGTAATGCAGATACCTCTTGATGCATTCCAGGATAGAATAAACACTCTGTGGGAGACCTTCTTTGCTTATAAATAATCATTTATTCCCCTAATTTGAATTGAAAGCAACATTTTACTTATATTTTAAAACTGTCAGCTTAATTCTGTGTTTGTTACCAATGTAAACTCTTGTCTCTGGAGCATTCTGGGCAATTTGCAAACAGAGAAGTTAATACATATTGTGCTCAGCACAAGTAGGCAGGGGCCACTAGGCTGAGGAAATGTCAGCTCTCCTTACCCAGCCCAGGCAGATTTTGGCATACCTGGGGTTGCAGGTGATGTTAATGCAGTCTGAGAGATGCTTCTAGCAGTTTGCATCATGGATTGTGCAATGCATGTGATCAATAGGCTGTTAAAGAGGCTGCAGGCCTCTATTGCTGGGTGAGTTCAGATAATGCATTAAATACAGTTGGGAATGATAGAGCTAACTGCCACAGACTGGCTGTGTGTTACCTGAAGATCTCTCAGCTGTGGGGTTTTTGTCTGCATGGTGTACAGCTCTTATCACCAAACAGGGACAGCAGTGCACTGTGTGAGTGTAGGAAGGTGGTGATGCCCTGCAGATTCTGTTGTAAAAGCCAGGCAGGAATTAGGAGCAGGGCATAGTCTCTTAGATGGAGAACTGGGATCCAGTGAGATGCTTTGCAAGATGATCTGTGGCAGACACTGGTCCCAGCCCCCAAAGCTGGTATTCTGTGCCCCAAATAGAGCTCCTCTTTGCTGGAGGTTGTTTAAAAATACATGTCAGTGAAACAGAGCTCACAGGCCTCCTTGGCTGAGGGCCCACAGCTAATCACTAGAGATTTCACAGTGAAGTCTTTCACAGTGGCTGTTTGATTAATGGTTCATATTTTGCTGATCTGAGACTTTTTATTTTATTCTTAAATTTAATACATACTACTTATATGAGTTAAATATGTTTTAATTCCATCTTAAATCCAGTGGAACAATCTTTACAGTGGAGTTGGCTTTTTTTTTTTGCACAGCAGCAGCAGCATGTTTGCAGAGGCTCGTGCTTGGACATGCAGCTGGTTAGTAGGATCCTTCACAATCCCGTTGTATGCACTTCCCTGGAAGTCTCTTAAAAGTCAGAAACCAAAGAACTCAGAAACACCATGGAGCTGAACCTCAGTGCAGTATGCCTCAAGGCTGTGAGGGATAACCCTGCTGCTCTCCCAGAGAGAGGTTTGGTATGTCAGGCTGTCGCAAAGGTATGTGCAGAGAGGCTGGGTGGGAATGGGAATGCATGTTTGGGTCCACTGAGATGACCTTACAAAGTCCATCTGCTTTCCCTTGGCCAGAATTGGAGTGTATCAGAGTGAAAGCTGATTTTTACAAGTTCACACAGTCTGTATGCTGCTCCCTTCCTTTTAAATCAAACATCCTTTTCTTCCCCCCAGGCAGGAAAGCCCCAGGCACGCTCCCATTGTGCTGTGCTGGCTGGGGACAGGCTGATGGTGCAACTCTGGCACCAGAGCTGCAGCAGCACCTGCAGTGGTGTGGGATAAACACTGCCCCTCCATCTTCTCAGCTGTGCATTCCTAAGGATGCCTTTTCCCCCTGCTTTGCATACAGGCACAAGGAGGTTACTGCTCCAGCCATGAGGGGTTCATTAACAAGGGATTTAGCAGTTGTGCCATGTTTGCCTGCAGAGCTTTGATCTTGAGAGGGGCACTCAGCAGTAACACCCCTGCTGCCATATCAAGGGCCTTTATCCCAAGCACCTGGGGCTGGAGGCTCAGCAGGGAGGAGCTTTGACATGAACTAGGAGTCTTTCTCCTGAGAACCATGAACCTTTGTCTTAGTTAAATGTGTGTTTGCTATTTTTTAGTGCTGCAAGTGATGAGTTATTGTAAAATCCCTAAGTGGTTTGTATTGAGGAGAAATCTATGACAGATGCAAGTAAACCTACTGGTTTTGACACTTATTTCTCTTAATATTTTCAGTCCTGGATGACAAATGGACTGGAATCTTTGTGGTTAGCACAAACTTCTTGCAGAAGTTTCATGCCTTCATGCCTTCACAGCTCAAAACAACTTCTCAAGCCAGCTTTTCCAGCAAATTTCTTCTTCCCGAGGTTAACTGTTGAAGATCATAATAGCTAGGTGGCAGAAGTCCACAAAACAAAGCAGTGTTCCCCATGTAATAATGTATCTTAGTGCATTAGCTAAGTTTTTGTATGCTGTTCCTTCTCCCCTAACTGCACTACTTTAGTCCTGACTAACACTGTCATGCCAGCTAATTCATTTTCATATCTTTGGGGGCTCTTTGTGCTGCTTTCTGAGGTTTTTGCTCATGTTCACAGGAGCAGCCCTGCCAGGCTGTGCCTCCACAATCCCTACCCTCAGAGCACCACTGGCAGTGGTGGGCTCTGCTGTGTGCTGCAAGGCCATTTAAAGCCAACAAGTCTCTCCCTGAGCTGACACAGTGCTCTCCAAGTAGCTGCATTTGTTTGTGTTTTTTCTTTTCCCCACTCTCCCCGGGTTGTTTTTGTTCCTGTGTGTGACACCAGTGAAATGCACAGCACGCTGCCTTCCCATCTAGGTTTGGTTTATTTATAGGTCAGGAGAGCATGAGTGGCATTTCCAGGTTTAGGGAGGTGGAAGAAACAACAGAAGGGAGCAGCTTGCTAGCAAAGAAGAGATTATTTGTCAGATTATGTCTCTTGCTCTTCCTGGAATCAGCTCATTTGTTTCAGAGGACCAGCATGAGAAAGGCAGAAGTCCTGGGAGTGCTGTGTTTGTCAGGAAAGCTCTGGGCTGGGATTACAGAAGCACAGAGGGCCCTTGCCTAAGCTGGTAGGGTGACATGATATGGGAGCTTGTGGTGTGCCACTGAACTGATTTTATTTCTGCATTCAGAGACACTGTGCCTGCTTTGGCTCTCTTTAGGCTCAGAGATAAGAAGTGTAGGAAAGAAAATATTTCTAGCTTCTGGAAACTTTCTTCTCTTTTTTATGTAGCACATAGTCTGGAAGCAAAAGTCTTTTTTGCTCTGCCAGTATGGCTGTTAAGAAGAAAAGATAAAAATATGCCAGAGAAGATTTTAAAGGAGCACCAACAGGCAGTGATCTTACAAGCAGATAAAAAACCCTTCAGTTTTTCCTCAGCATCTCTTATGTAGTGCTTCTCCCCCACCTTCATATTTTTGTCTTCTGAACTCTCACTGTGAGATAGAGAAAAAACAGTATTGAGAAATTCAGTGTCTGCACAGAATCACAGCCTGTCCCTTTAAACTGCAGAGAAGCCTTAGTGGAATTTCTATTCTGGGAATAGTTAATTCTGTTTGAGGTTGGGCAAGAGAAAGAGCTCACAGGCTTAGTAGCAATATTTTTACTCCATTTGTTTTTTCTCTTAAGGATTTGCCTGCCTCATTTGATGGAAAGTGCATATATTGATCAATCCTCCACTAAGGAGAAGATCTTGAAGAAAAAGAGGGTTAGAGAAAGAAAAACAGCCAAACAAAAGGCACCAAAGACTGTATTTGTAGCTGTAGTGCTGTTATATAATAGCTATTATGTAATGTCTGTTGGTGCCAACTAAAAATATACTGGAAGATAACTTCAATTCATTGAAGCATTTAACTAGCATCATCCCAGGGTTTCTGGTTCTGGATTCAGCCCCTTCTGCAGATGTTGAAAAGAGCTTACAAGTCCCCTAGGAAGCACAGCAACCCGTTCTTTTATCCCTCTTCCGGTCCACTCTTGATTTTTTTTCTTCTAATTGGAGTTTCAGAAATGGTAAATCCCTCTTCAGGTCACCTCTCTGCACACCCCACTGACCATGCCATTGGTCCATGGAGCCTCTCCCCTAATGCTTTGTTCAGCTAAGCTTTAAATGTCTGTGGCAGACACTGGGTTTCAGGAGAAGCTGAGCATAAAGCGTAGCAGGGATTAGATTTTGCAGCAGACACTGAAAATTTGACAGCTTCATAGGTAGTGTTTTACAGGAAGTTGTTCTCCTGTAGCTGAGCTGCAGCTAAAAGTACCTTGCCTTTTCTATCCTTAAGCCTCCCCTTGAACTGGCAGCAGGAACTGCCATCATGCCCAAATGCTCAGTCCAGCCACAACTGCAGAGATGGGCACCCCAGGATACCCACAGCTGGCCCCAGTGTGATGCAGACCATGGTGTGCCCTTCCTCTGCAGCACAACATCAGTGTGGCTGTGCAGAGCCTGGAGCACCATTTCCAGAGGCACAGTGGGCAGCCCGGGCTGAGCAGTGCTGCACAGAGGAAGTGCCTTGGCCTTGAGGGGCCAAGATGGAAATGCCTTGGGCTTCAGGGCCATGACAGCCTCTCTGGGGAGGGAAGAAGACATCAGCTATAATGCTGTCTGTACACAGGGTGGGTGTGACAGCTGTGGTCCCCTTGACACAAGGGAACGTGACAGGCTGCTGAAAGTGACCCAAGGAGGAGCAGCAGGGAGGTGACCCAGACATCAGCAGCGAGCTGCAGCACTGATAGGGACCCAGCAAGGCTTCTTGATTTGGACAACAGAAATAATACTGCTGGCTGAAAAATCCATGGGCAAAAAAACCTCTTTATACAGGATTTCAGTTTGCACAGAGCCTTACAATATTGTAAAGAGCACGATGGATCACAGAACTGTGTGAGTGCTTTAATGAAAGCCTCATGATAGTGCTGAGGGAGGGTAGTAGACATGTTATCACCAGAGATGAAGCTGAGCTGTGGTTGAAGCAACGTCACACAGAGGGATTCAGAAAGTGGGGTTTAGACTCCCATCTTGTGCTGTAATTGATGTGAAGCATTGCCATTTCTGTTCTTCATTATTGAGAAGTCCTGGTACTGTTCTGTACCTAAGCACTAAGACTGGGCAATGGCATAAATCTATGTTCAGGTTTGTTACTACTGTAGATACATCCTGGTAATGAACAATGATCAAGGAGACTAATGGCACCATTGCAGGCTTTACAGGTGAGCAGAGAACTGTCCAAACCCTCCAGAATCACTGTTTCAATCTCCAAATGGGAGCAGCAAGGGGTTTTGTTTTTCACAAGAGCAAAGGTTTAGTTTGTCTTCAAGACTTAGAGTACTTGTTTTGCATGAAGTTATGCAAGAAGCATATTGTGATTGCATCCACACAGACATTATGTACATCAAGTGACATGCTTTGTTCTTGAAGGTGCAGAAGTCATTAGTACCTATCATAGTTATTGTTGTTGCTCTTGCTTTATTACAGCACAGAGTGAAGCAGGAGTGCATGGAACTCCCAGTTAAACTTGATTTCTTCTGCAGGAACAGCAGTGTTGGCAAACTGATGAAGGGAACCAATGGTGCTTTGTGCATGCATTGGCTGCATGTCAGCTGCAATGACAAGGGTCAGCTTTTAATAAGGGGGGAATCCTCATAAGTAGAACTAAGATTTTATCCAACAAGTATTTTTGTCTGCTTGCTTTTAACTGAAGCAGGCTACTTTCTGCCACTTGAATGTGCTTCACATCCTAGCTCCTGGTCACATGCAGGAAGCCTTTCTGCTGAAGATGCCTCTGTAAGGAAGGGCAGTGGGTCGTGGGTTAAAGCAGTGGATCAGGACATAGAAATCGTATCATGTGTGATCAGATGTTTTAACCTCATTGTGTGTTGACGCTTGTCTCTGGTAGCTGTTGAGTGATGCAGTTGCTTACTCAAAACCACAGCAAATTAGGTGGGTGACAATTGTTTAGCATTCTAGAATACAGATTTAGGACTCTACAGACTCAGGCCAGCATGATTTGCTTTCTATGGGGTAAGATACAGTGTACAGTGCTTACTCCTTTAGTTGTATAAAGATGGAGAGAGTCTACACAAAAGCTTTTTGCTGAGGTGTGTGTTGGTAGAAGTCACTCTCCATTTCCTTGTGTTTTGGATCATAGGTGGCAGACAGTTAGAGAAGGAAAATGTAAAAGCTGTGGAAAAAAGAGGAGTGGATTTACTGCTGCCTTGCTGGTCCAGCTAAGCACAGTTAGAGCAATACACTCACTTTGGTGCACTTCCCTGGGTGACAACAGCAGCATATTAATTGAAGACATGACCATAAATCTTTTAGTGCCAGGAAAAAGCTGGAGGTCTGAAACATTGAATAGGGAACAAGATCCACTGTCCTGCACTTGCTCCCCTGTGGGAAATGCACAGGGGCAGCCAGCATGGAGCAGGTGCCAGACCATTGGCTGTCCTTGGAAAGCTGGAAACCATTGCACTGGAGGTCCTCAGTGTGCTTTCAGTGTGGCCAGTCTGGGGAATTGGCTCTGCTTATGGACAAGATGTGTTGAGGAGAGCATTCATTACATCCTGAAAAGGAACAAATAAAGCAGGGAGTACTGTATCAGTGATATTTAAAACTGTGTTTCATCTGGAAGCTCTGACCAGTTCTTCTCTACAAATCAGCTGGGTTTGTTATTGTGCCTATGTTTAAATTGTGCTTTCCTTTAAATGTCTTTAGTCTACATCTTGCATTAAAAGTCCAGGTAATTTTATGGCCAGAAGATGCCCTGGCTGTTCCTCCTGTACAACTGTTCCACCACAAAATATGCCATAGCCATTAAACCACCCCCTGCAGTGACCTGCATATCTTTAGGCATTTAAATTACTTCTGTAAATTAAGCTTTTAGGATTAGTCATCACAGATTTGCAGCATCATTGGTGTGTTGCCAAGGACCCCAGTTTTGTCACCATGACTACTACTGCAGGGTTCCTGAGAAACACAAACTGCAGGGAAGTTTATTCACGTGCCAGAATGTGAGTGGGTGAGTGAGGATGTTTCACCCACCATGGCCAGAGGAGCTCCTGGTTGTTTACATCCAGCACAGGCTGCAGGTGGGCCTCCAGAGGGGAGAAGATGCCGTTATCCATCCAGGGAAAATCACCATCATTATTTCTTGTATTGTCACTTGTGTGTGTTCAGTAAGTAGAGTGCTTGGAGGAGACTGGGAGGTGTGTGCCTGCTCTCCGAAATGCTCTTATCCTTGGGGATTATCCCTTCCCAGGAAAGGCAGTCCTTCACCATGGGGTGTGAAGCTGCCGGAGAGCTGATCCTGTGATCAAGTCATTGTAATGATAAAATCCCCTGGTACTTAGTGCCCAGTGAGATGAGTGTTGTGTTTGGGAGATTTTGTTTAAACCTGAGCACTGAAAACCAGAATGCCATGGTTTGTCTCCAGTGGGGAATATACAACCCAGCTCTTCTCTGATACTGCTTCTTTAAATACGTGCCTGCTTTGTGCTAGGGGAAGCTCCTGGCCCCTGTATTAATTTTCTTCAGACATTTGGGAATTAAGTCTTTAGAAATACCACTGCTGGAAACTCTTAAGTGCCATCTCTTCCTGTTTGGTGCTCTTCTATTGTTTGAAAACCCATCCATATATCTCTCTTCCAACCTTCTCCCATAGCATCTTCTTGGATATCCAATACATATATTGGATATGTACATGTGAGTTTACCTGGGAGATCTTGTAGAAAATATGCATTTGATAGCATCATCTGGTGTGTATTTTCCCTATACTGTTGATATTCATGGCTCTTTCTCATGTAGTTGTCTCTTGTTCCTCAGCATCACCTGATTTGTTTCATAATGGCTCAGGACCAAAGTTGTCCTCTTGGCTGAACCTCCTGTCTTCTGGTACATGTCCTGGACTCTCCTACTTAATCCTTCAACAAAACAGTGCCAGAAATCATCAGTTCACTGGCACCTCATGGAAGAAGGGTCCAAGTTTTGAAATGTCTTATACAGTTCTTGGAGGGAGAAGGAAATCCAGGGAATGGTTCTTGGCTCCCCATCAGCTCTGTAGGCACTTTGTCCAGGCAGGAGTGCTGATAAACTGGCTGCTCAGCAGTGTGCTAAGTGCCAGGCAGGAGCAGAGCCCTCCTCAGAAAGTGTTTTCTTCTTGCATGAATCTGCCTTTGCCAGCTCACTCCATCTCCTCTCACAAGAGCTCCTCACAGCTCTTGTAGCTGAGATCTCCGTAAGGTTGCCTGCCCTGGCTGAATGTGGGACCCTCCCTGTTCTGTTCCACCAGCTCTGGGCTGCCAGCTTACCATCTTGGCATGAATGCCTGAGTGGGTTTTTTGTTTTTGAAAGAGATTCTTTGAATTCAAAACATAGCGAATTCCTGGTGGAGGCAGCTGATGGATTATGCTCTGTGAGTGCTCTGTGCCTGGGACTTGCTCTTCTGTGATCCTTCCCTGACCTTCCAGCAACAGTGCCAGAAACCCCTGTTGTGGGTTACAGATTCAAAAATGCATAAATAGAATGAAGCAATTTGCTGGGGTCAAAAAGGGGACAAATGTTTCTGATGCCATCTCACATGTGTGGCCTGAAGACAAACTGTCTGTCCTACCAGTTACTCCCTGAAAGCAGGGCTGGTCAGGAGAGAGCATAGCTGTGTGCTCACGGGTTGTCTAGAGGAGCAGTCTGGTGACACACACAGCTACATCACATGTTTGCCTGCTAGTAGACCACCACAACTGCTTCTTCCATTTAGATGGTTTCCCACTTAAACAATTCTGGTTTCCTTCTTTTATTTTGGTTTTATCTCTAATTTTCCACAAATACAGTGCCGGGTTCTTTACCACTCCCGTTCCCCTCAACAAAATGTTTAGCCGGGTATTATCACCTATGCAGTAAAGCCTTGTTCGAGGTCGGTGTTGGGGTTTAGGAGTTTTTATTTTCTTTCTCTTAGAGAATTTTCTCCCATTTTTTTGTTGTTAAGAGAGACAATAACCGGGTATTTAGGAGAGCCAAAGTTTTCCCGGGCAGAGTGTGGCTGGCTGCCCTGTTAGCTGGGGGTTTCTCGTGGAGGGGCACGGACACGGCGAGAGTTGGGCTGGGAGCGGGGTTGGAGGCAGCTCCTCACCCGCTCTTGTTCTCCCGGCATTCGGAGGGGACACAGGCTGCGGCCGCTGTGGGCAGAGTTCCCCACCACCGCGGGGTTCTGTCTTCTCCCTTTCTTCCTCCGTGAGCGCAGCTCTGCTCCTGAGAGCGCCCATGGCACTGGGACCTCATTAACACCCACCTCACCCAACAAAGGNATTCTCCATTCCAAGGGAGGCTCCTGCTTTCCAGTGTCATTCCCTTTCCATATTTGTATTTATCTTGGCTGTTCTGGAGAAACAGCGAAAACACATTGCCACTTAAGAACCATCTTGATATAAGTGAACTTTTTTGGCTATTTCTTCCAAGACTGTTTGCACTTATCCCAGGGTGGAAATAAAAATGTAAAATACCATAATCCTTTTTTGGGTGAACTGGCTGCCTC